>OZ024908.1:50794622-51038461 GCA_964017125.1 Flabesymbios commensalis
GTGCCCAAGTGTGCAAGTTCTTGCGCAAGTGCATAAGTGCGCAAGTATGTAAGTATGTAAGTGCGCAAGTACTTGCACAATACTTGCGCAAGTGTGTAAGTGCGCAAGTAATTGCGCAAGTGCGTAAGCGCGCAAGTAATCGCGCAAGTACGCAGTACGCATGCGCACAAGTGCGCAAGTACGCAAGTGCGTAAGTATGTAAGTGCACAAGTACTATTTGCGCAAGGAGCAAGTACTTGCGCAAATGCTTGCGCAAATAATTGCGCAAGTGCGTAAGTTCGCAAGTGCTTGCTCAAATTCGTAAATGCGCAAATACTTGCGCATGTACGCAAGGTCGCAAGTGCGCAAGTACATAAATACGCAAGTGCACAAGTGCGTGTATGCATAAGTGCGCAAGTACGCATGTACGTAAGTGTGCAAGTAAACAAATGTGCAAGTAGGCAAGTTCGCAAATACGAAAGTGCAAAAGTAGGTAAGTACGCAAGTGTGCTTGCGCAAGTGCGCAAGTTTGCAAGTGAGCAGTTACTTTCGCAAGTACTTACGCACTTAAGTACTTGCGCAAGTGCCCAAGTGCGCAAGTACTTACGCAAGTGGGCAAATAGCCTATTGGCCCAAATGTGCAATTATAATATTTTTGCGCAAGTGGGAATCTTTTAAATGCTACATAACAAAATTAAAATAACAGTTGTAATTCCAGTAAACACGAAACGTCGATTCAATGTTTTTTTAATGTTGGGCCAGCAAAACAGACAGTGATACAACATTCAGCCAACAGAGATACAAGTCAATGTGTTTACTGGGCTGCCTTCTGAATTTGATTACACTTGATAAACTAATATATATCTATATAAAAGTTCAAAAGCTCAGTAGGACTTCTGATCTCTGAAATGTGAATTGTGAAGTCCGAATTCTGAAGTCTAAAATTCAATCCAAAATGGCTGCAAAAAAACTCATAAAGCCAAGTCAAAACATTGAAATGTCACAATTCTTCTCTAGTTAATATATATCATATAGATCTGGTGCAAGATCTTTCCAATATCGGGCAGGGGTGGGGGTGGGGCAGGGTTTTGCTTTCTGACCACTGATGTTCGTTTCTCTGAAGTATGTAACTCTAAGTATCGGTTAATTCGGCAGGTCGACACCAACCAAGCAAACACGAGGCGCTCACCAAAGTTAGTTTGATGTTTTTGGCAGCGTTGCAGGAGGTGGCCAGCATTGAATCAGCATTGGATCTTTGTCGGGTGTTTTTTTTAACCATTTATTTTCCCAGTCTTTTGCTGGCTTCCCTGACCTGTCAGTCCCGACATAATGTGGCACGAAATGCCCGGAATAGAACATATCTCCGTCCACGTGTCTGACCGGCTCAGGCACGTGGAAAAAACTATTTAAAAGATAATGAACAGGGGCCTGTAGATTATTATAGACCATGGGAATTATTAACGACATCCAATTCCACGATCAACACATGTATTTACTTTGCTGAGTGCCAGCCACTTGTGCGCTTCTTTCATGCCTAATTGTCACAGTGTCTTGGATTTCCTCTTTGGTTCTTTGATCCGTTTTACTAATTTACCAGAGTGTAGGCGTGGTCTACATCCAGAAACTTTTTTTCGAAAGATTTTTGTATAGCCTACAGGTAGACAAGTGTGGAACGCCAAAATGCAGTAACTGCCTACTTAAAAGTGAGCCGATAATGCCTTTAATCTTTGCGCGACAACAAATTTTATATTAAACTATTTTTATATTGGAAAAGTACATATACTGTAATACTTGTTTTTTTTCAGAGTTGTTGCTTCATTTCGTTATTTCAAGCTTTAGGTTTTCTTAGGTTCGTAGACTGACTAGTTCGAAGTTATCGTTTAGTTTGAATTGACCTTCCAATGATTTTAAATTTGGAAATAAAATTTATTTCACATCCTCCTTTAACCATAGCTGAACCCTTTCAGCTCGAAGACCGACCTTCGACGTCAGAATCTAGCTGTACTGCGCGGCATAACAGTGACATGCAGGCCGATTTAAATCAGTTATCTGACGTGATATAAATCACTGAAAACCTAGCTAATGTCACGTGACATTAATACATGTTGAGAATGTGGGAAAACAAAAAGCTATGCCAGTCGAGATTATTGTTGAGCTATGCGAAGGTAAATTCAAATTTTGTTGAGAAATATTAACCTTCAAAATCAGACTAGCGGTCATGTGAATTGGTCATTTTGGCCATTGCAAAAAAATAAGCGATTGATTTGATGAGCTTGTCAATTAGAAATAATCACAATACAATATAAGCACCACACATTTAGCAATGTTAAGAATTACGAAATAACAGCTATAGAACCGTACACAATGTACCTATAATAGCTCTATGCTGTAGTATAATTAAAACGGTTACATTTGATGGTAGATTACCACCACAGTGAATTTAGCGGTAGGGGGGGGGGGATGAACAAAAATGAAGGCAACATGTTTCCTATACATCAATAAAATTACTTTTTCTTTATTCCTTATTAAATGAGGAATAAGTAACAGTTACTTATTCCTTATTCGTACGAACAAGGAATAAGTAACAGCTACTTTAATATTCCTTATTCCCTATTGCTTATTCTTTATTGAATAAGAAATAGGAAATAAGTAACTAGCTTTATTTACGTGTTTTCTATTCATCCCCTTCAACACGGTTGTATCGTCGACGACAGAGGCATTATTAACCTTCACAACGCTGAAATATTTCGGTATAAAAGAGAGTTGTTTTCAATTGGACATCATCATAAATGTATTCGCTAGCTATTCCCGTTTCTTTTAAATATCTATGTTATAGGTCTAAATATTTAATTCTTTCAGTGCGGGGTCCGCCTTTAGACGTCATAATCTGACTCTTTAGACGTAAGATTTTGACGTCTAAAGACGGCCCCCGCACTGAAGTAGTTGAATGCAACACCGACAAGAAGAGATTGTCTACGCTGGTCATCATAATATAAAAACGGTACTTTACTCGATGCACTTCCAATAACAATAGGCTACAACTTTGATCTTTGAACGACAAAATTACCAAAAAATGACACCTTTTTTATATATTCGTGTGCGTCCAGCGGTCAGCGAACATCGTGCGTCATCGGTGTGAATAGGCTACACGTATGAATGAATGAATGAATGAATGAATGAATGAATGAATGAATGAATGAATGAATGAATGAATGAATGAATGAATGAATGAATGAATGAATGAATGGATGGATGGATGGATGGATGGATGGATGGATGGATGGATGGATGGATGGATGGATGGATGGATGGATGGATGGATGGATGGATGGATGGATGGATGGATGGATGGATGGATGGATGAATGAGTGAATGAATGAATAAATGAATGCAGGAATGAATGAATGAATGAATGAATGACTGAATAAATGAATGAATGAATAAATAAATGAATAAATGAAGGGGGTTTCAGGCCACCTTTACGCACATATTGGTTAAACTGGGCCCGGAGAACCTCGTGATGATGGTGAGATGAATGAGATGACACTGGCGGTCCTGGCGGTCTGAGGCAGAGCATGCTACCTCTTAGTCACATAATTATGCTCCCTATAAAATTACATCCTAATACGGGTGAGCGGGAAGAAACATTTGTTTTTTTTAAACCTGGATGCCAAAGGGAAAGTAAACTCAGGTGAAACAGGCGCGATCATGTCTTTCTCAATCGCTAAATATCGCTTAATCCACGCTGGTGTGATCCGGGGACCAGGCATAAGCCCAGCAGACACCAGATGTTGAATTAATGTTGGCTTAACATTGGTCCACCGTCTATAACGTTGAATTGGATCAACAAACAACATTGATTCAACGTCTTGTGTCTGCTGGGAGGTTTATTATATATGCTCACTGCCATGGGGGATGTTTTCAAGAAGACGACAGCAATCCGCTCTCATGGAGTGATTATAGTATAGGCAGGTATAAGCTGATGGGATTGGATGGACAATAATACAAGAGTATCCTAATTGTCAGGTATCGATCCAGCAAACACAACACATTGTTTTTTTTCAATTTGAAAATGTCTTAGCTCTTTCCGCTTCATTTGATTAGACTACCTATGTTATGAGTCTACGGCCATTATCAATTCAGTGCAGTGATCAACTACAGACGTCAGAATCTGGCGTCTATCGACGTCAGATTCTGACGTCTGTAGTTGATCACCGCACTGAATTGATAATGGCCGTAGACTCATAACATAGGTAGTCTAATCAAGGTCAGTTAAAATGTCGCATCGCAACTCCATGTAGTGACAGATGCTACCATTATATACAAAGGTGGGGATATAATCACAAGGCAAGTTATTATTCCCAGCAAACACGGATCATTCACCCAATGCTGTTTCAATGTTGGCTCACAATCTTCGACATCGGCCCAATATTGAAACAGCATTGGGCGAATGTCCCCTGTTTGCTGGGTTACATTTTTAAAGTTTAAGTGGGGTACTGGGATGATTGCTATTTTTTTGCCCCCCATCAGGGGAGGGTCATTTGGGATCTTTTCTAGCAGTTGCATACTGTATGGCATGGTATGGAATCACTAGTCTACAACAATCATCCAAGGGAAACTGCAGCCATAATCTTCGGGTAGATTGCCAGTGGCGTACCCTGGTTCCTCCGCTCAACTGCGGTGCTAATGCAGCTCTCGCATCAGTGATGGCGCTGGTGTAGGCTGTGGTAGCCTTAAATAACTTAAATAAACCGGCGATAGCGTGTTTGACATTAGGTCTATCACGTGGGATGAATGGAGTTACCCCGAGGGAGTTATCCTTCCTATTGTTACTCTGGGGACTATCTGACCCGAGGATAGCGGAGCTGTGCGATATGCCACGGAGTTTCAGCAATAAATTGCACAGCGAAACCCAAGTCTCCAGCCGTCTGGGCATGTCTGGGAGTAGATCTTCTAGACATGCCCAGAGCCCCGTATCGTACTACAATGTCACTTAAAAGACCTTTTGTGCCGAAAAGTGACGTAAAGCAAAGATGTACTACTCCTACCTCCTGAATTGATAGAGATCGAGCATCCAGCATTTTGTATCGTTTAATGCAGATTAAGCTTGCGGTTTAAAATAGACAAACTTCCTGATACATTATGTTGACAAGAAAAAGTCCTGGTGTTTATTCCCTATAGTTTTGTCACAGAATGTTTATAGTTGAAGTCAAAGTTGGAGTGTTGGTACACGGCCTATCTATGAACACTAAGCTTCTCGGTTATCTCACAAAATGAAGCAGTTCTGACCTAATTACAATGAAAAGTGATACGTGAGTGAGTGGCAATTAACCAAACCGATATGATGCACCTTTATCAATCATGTTGTGCTTATATAAAGAACGAAAAAGCATTGCTCTTTCAAAAGGTTCACACGAAATATAGTCTGCGCTCTGTCACGAGTAAAATACAACATAATATTAGTTTCATGTCATTCGTGTAACAGTAACAGGAGCATCTGATTTATTCAGGACAAAAACAAGGCTAAGTCAACCATTTTTGTCCTATGGTACCCCAAGCTCAAACAACTGAAGAAAATATAAAAATGACTTAGTCTTGGTTTTGCTCTGACCCCTTCAATTTTTATCTCATCAATTGACTACAACGTTTTTATCGTATTACAATGTCACTTAAAAGACATTTTGTGCCGAAACGTGACGTAGAGCAATGATTTACTACTACTTCTAAGTTTAAGTAGAAAAAATAAAATACATTTCCTAAATGGAATGTAAGGCGCATGACGCTTTTGTATCACGCAAAGACAGAAGGCAGTTACTGCTCACTTTGTAAGTAAGTGGCTACAGTGTTTTTTGCATGGTAGTACGGATCTGACAAAAAGAACATGCGTAATTGCCAAGAATGTACGAGACGATGTAGAGATGGACATTATCATAATCCTTTTATGCACTAAGCACGAATATAGTTTTTAATCTGTTTTATTGGTAGGTTAAATCACTGTCATTGGGAATGAAATGAATGTTTCAACATCAGCATTTGCAAATGTTTGGTTTCCAATTAAACAAAAAAATATGAATAATTTTCGCTTATCTGAAGTTTTCACCCACAACTTTTTATGCTTATACTTTTTGTACATAGATGAATATGAATATAGTTGCTGCCTAGCTTGCAGAGGCTTCTATAAGCCTGTTATAGCGCAGCACGACCAATGTTGCATATAATCAGATAATATTATAATGATATAATGTATATATTTTGGTATCTGTTGTAAATATATGTTATGGTCAAAAACTAAATGAGACAAAAAAATAAAAATAAAACTTCAAGTGCATGAGTGAAAATTTAACTTATTTAACTTAACGCTTTAAGGATTCGCATAGTGTCTTATTAAATACATCGTCTTCTTCGAAATCTTTCAATGATAGCTCACCTTGGCCTGCGGACATCTGCATAATCTGATAATGGTGGTCTAATACCCATCCAGCCAGATTTTGCATTCAACCTTACTACCCTTGGGTATTTTGTCGGATATATAAGATTTGCTTACACATTAGGCTGATTACCTGATTCCCCTCGTCCTGTCGTTCTGAATAGGTAAGTAATACCCATTGTGGTAAGTGTTGCTGATTTGCACTCCCTATAAAAGAGAGGTGTATATAACGAACAAATGATTGAATTACGGGGTCAGTGTGCCCATTAACTGTTTGACAATGAGTTTTGTTGTATACTGCGCACAAGGCCAAAAGGCAGTATCTGCCTACTTTACAAGTAAGCATGTACTGCATCCCGCCTTTGCCGGGTAATATAGCACAGGTTTCAAGGACGCATTTAACCGGATTAGTAATGTGGATCGTATTAACCCTTAAAGCGCTTAATTAATTTGTAAAAAACATCGCAACCGAATGTTTTTTTTCCAATTTTCAATCACCATAAATGTCCTAGTTAGCTCTTTCTGATTCATTTGAATACCTATGTTATGGGTCTACGGCCATTAGAAATATTTTCACTCTTACAGTGCAGGGATCGACTTTAGTCGTCAGAATCTGACGTCGACAGACGTCAGATTCTGTCGACTAAAGTCCATCCCCGCGCTTTAAGGGTAACGTGTATTACGGTTATTGGCTAAACTATTGTCCTTTTTGTGATTAAATTAGGAAATTGCAACCACTGTTAGCATACCCTATAGGTCACTTCTAATGCTAGTCAAAGTTAGATTTAGCCTCTGGCGATTTCGGGACGTTGTTGAGCTTAGAAAAATAGCATTTTTACTTGCAAAACCAATGACTTGTCACAATGTATTAAATGTTGAAAACATGGTTTGCCTTCACAGCAAAGTTAGCACATACTGCCTACATTGCACCACCAAACTCAGAAACTCAGAGACCACCATTTAGAACCTTTGTCGTGTATATTATTATGGAAACAAACTTTAAGAATAATTACATCTTCATATTAAAACTATGTCGGTGTTAGTAATGTGGTAAATTATTTACCCTCTCAAAACAATAGTCCACGCTCGCATGCAATTGAGATGGTGTTTATAGCGACCGGGCATGCTGGGAGTTCAGCCAGAAGTTTCACGCTCACATGCGATTGAGATGGTGTTTACAGCGACCGTGCATGCTGGGAGTTCAGCCAGAAGTTTCATGCTATCATAGAAAATAAGTTTCTTTTTTAAAACTATAGGTCTCAGATCCGGTTCAATCTCTGGTCACTAAGTGTCCACATCTATATCCTAATTGTAGGCGAGCGTGTGCACTATGTACAAACAGCGGGCCAAATCTGTACCCGGAAAGCACCACACGGATTACAGGAAATAACTATAATCAGAAACATGCATCTTACATGTACGTAACGCATGTTTTGTCGCCGATTTCTCAGTCAATTCTCAACAGATTTTCATGTAAATTTACAAGTGCTACACTCCAGTCCTCCACCAGTTAGCTAATTGTATTGAGAATTTCAAAACTAAGATTATTTTGACATGTGATGCAATTCGAGGCTTGAACATGTTAAGACAGCGTTTAATCGAATGATCAGTCTATAGAGGAGAGTCGTAATTAATTACTACATCACACAATGATTATTTTAAAACTAGATATGTTTTTTTTTCAAAATGACTTGTTCGGGGTTGCCGTAGTTGAGAATAATGTTTGTAAAATTTCCGGATCACTTCAAGTCGGTGAAAATGTTTCCTATTTGCACTTGCGAATGTTGCGAATACAAATTACAAATATAATGGCCGTAGACCTAGAACATATGTATCCAAATGAAGCGGAAAGAGCTAACTAAGATATTTATGATGATTTCAATTGGAACAATAAACTTCGGTCTCCATGGTTCACACAACAATTTTCAGAGTTGTAAGAGTTTAAGGGGTAAATCTACGCCCTGCTGTCACCATTTACGCCCTGCCCCTGTGTGTGAATGTGCGACAGTGCCCTGGCAGCCTGGTAATGCTTGATAATAATGGGCAATATGTCTACTTCTCTGGACTGCTATCTCACTGTGTGTGATATCTGACAGCCCTCTGATCTACGGCTCTTACTTTTGACAAAGCCCCGTCAGGATGTGTCACCGGCCTCTAGTCCTCTCCATACAATTCCAGGAATTCGCACGTGCCTGACCTTATTTCATGCCAACTGTCGAGGTGCTCCAATTTCATATTTCATATTTCTTTCTTTAAAATGTGGGCTGCCACATAAACCCAGTCTGAATACATTTGCATCGCATTTAAAATATCGGTTATTTTTTCTACAATCGTGTCTGGTGCTGGGGAATCGTCAGATTGAATTAATATAAGGTATTTTATTGGATGATAGTGTACTGTGTAGTCACTAGTGATGACGATAATGCGCATGAAGGAAGCGTGAAGGAAACTGCATAAAGGGTTAGTGTAATATTAGTAGCATTTCTCATTCTCAGTAATTAAAATAGCATGATACGTGAATAATATTGATACTAACTATGCTATAATATGTAACTTTCCATGACAAAACGAGTTGTAATATAATGCGCCAGCTAGAACAACATGAGCTAGAAGATCAAATTGTAACATTTCGACATTTTGAATTTAGATGGTTGCTTCGTAATTCAACTGGCAATTATTTTTGGATGATTATGTGTATATATGTGTATGTGCATGCTGCTTATTTCAGCTTAAGTGCCGTTTACATGTTCAACATGTTAAATAAATTGCGCAATACGAGTAATTTCGAAGTGTCACAATTTGTATTACATCTCGGCCTATACATCTCTGTCATATATTGTCCCCCTGGCCGTCAGAGCTATGTAATTGGAATTATTCCGTCCGGTAAAACTTTTTGATCAGATAACTTGGAAAGACATTAGACCGTTCAGCTGTATGGCCGTCTGACTACTTGAATTTTCTGACCATAATATATTTTTTTATTATTGATATATTAGAATAGTTGTCTCTATTATAAACTCTAACAGTCTCTTTCTCTGTCTTATGCGTACATCGTTATGAGTTCCATGTGCTACATCCATGAGTCCAGTCATACAAAATACACTTGTTGGTTGTTCAGAGAAAAAAATGTGAAATATACCCTTATTTTCGCAACCATTATCAATTTATATATATTATAGAACATATCCCTTTTACAAACCATTCAGGGGTAGGCTACTTATAATCGAAATCATTAGTATCGCCGTCTGCTGATGTTTAGCATAAATATTTAGTCTAGGTTCATAATAAGATGCTGGTACATGTATTAGGCGCATCTATATTGTATCCTAAATGCATGTTTCTATCGCACAGGATCGTACCCAGGGTCCGTATTCTCGTACAAGTTACGATATATCGTAGGCTTAGGATTGGTCGAGATGGACATCTCGACCAATCCTAAGCCTACGATATATCGTAACTTGTACGAGAATACGGGCCCAGGACTGGATCAGAAGCTCGTTAATAAGGACTTTTTTGGGGGAAGGGGTAGAGTGTGTGGTGTGTGTAGATACCCACGTACGTCTCCCCAGACAACACGTTTTTTACATCGTATTTGCATCGTATTTGCATCGTATTTGCATCGTATGCAATATATGGTGATTTACTCCATGATAGAAACAATTCTGAACATAAAATAACTAATGCACATGCTAGGATATCGATACGATGGAAGATGTTAACCCAGCTTTGTTGTAATATCTACAAAAACAAACTTATGCCCCACCACCTAAATACACCAGTTTTGTTGGAGATTATTGTTGTTAATTATCATCTGATTATTACACTGATTATCTTCTCTATTCTCCATGTGTGACTATTAAAATTACGGTTTACAGATGGGCTCTGACGTAATACATTTCGTAATTCAGAAGAAGATAATGTGACAGAGAATATAGTAAGGATACAATTTTCAGCCATTAAATTGAATGTATTCATGCCTTATCTTGTAGCACCAGTTACATTTGCATACAAAAAAAATGAGCACAATATAACCATGCTAATGCAAACTTTATGGTACCATTCACTACTAGCGACAACTGTGGATAGACTGTACAAAATAATGATCGATAGATGTGTCTCAGACAAACGTGTTTTTTCTAAAAAAAATATGCGAAAGCATACATGTAAATCTTCAATATCACACCTGTTTGTGTCAACGTATTTTGCATTTGCGTCACCATTATCGCTACTTAGAGGTTTTGCCAAGTTACAAAAATTCCAGAAATCCGAGAAAAACTCGGAAGTGGGTGGGTGGATCAAACCCCAGCTCGGATTTTTAATTATTTTTTAATATTTTGTGTTTTTTGTGTTTTTTTGTGTTGTTTTCATGTTTAAAAATGTTTCAAAAAAAAAAAAAAATTGTATAGGATGGTGTGTGGGTGTTGTCTGAATAATCCGAGTTTTTCTCGGATTTTTGGATTTTTTTTAACTTGACAAGACCCCTTAGCCGATACATCATTTTGCTGCATTATACCAAAGATACTAGAACAGTCTGTTCTAGTATCCGTGATTATACGTAACATAGGATAGACAATAAGTACAATGAATAGTTGACGCACCTCAACATTGATTATTGTTGCATTTCGCTGCGAATAAGGGTACATGCACTGTCTTATTTTATTTTCCTCATCCATGTCGAACCAATGTTGGTCCGTGAACGGTGGGCCAGCATTGGGCCGGCATTGGTTCAACGTGTTGTGTTTGTGGGATTAATATAATTTTATATTAACTGTGAAAAAGTGGGATAACATGAAAAACCGCTGAATTTTTTTTACATCCGCGACATATAGATCAACAGGGAACAAACAACGAGGTAGTGGAAAGCTAAAAGTAATTTTCTTTCGCAGCGGCGTTTAGCCCACGGCACACATCTATGGGTGTAATGAGCTGAACAAACATGTTTACAATGGTGTGGCACCACTGATGCATAACTAGCAAACACGATACATCTAGCCAAAATGATTGGTTCAATGTTGGGCCAGAAAGCTCAGTATTGTGGAGAGCCTCCTTGACCGGGAGGTAGCGTGCGCGGCCTCAAACCACCAGGGTTTGAATTTCGAGTCCTGTGTCTGAACAAGGAACACCTTTTATATCCCTTGGTCTGGATGACAGTGCCATCTCACTCATCTCACCATCCTCAGGAGATTCGTATGGCCCAATTTAGCCTGTATGTACACAAAAGTGGGCCGATTCATTTCATTTATTTCCTACGAAATTAGTAGTAAAGTTACCCTTTAATTCGTATGAACGCGTTCGCCTCTGAACACCGTACTGACATCTGGGAGCGTTTGTACGAGCGTCGTACCACTGTTTACATTCGTACGGTGCTCGTACAAGCACCATGAGGGACCAGAATAATAATAGCTGGAAGAATCATTGCGGCATGCTTACGATCACAGAATGTATAATGGTGTTATTATTGAGTTCTGTAGTTGTATCCTCTAAAAGCCTTGTCATAATGACCCGTCATAATCATATATATATTATTCTTTGTATGCCACGGAGTGCAAAAAATGAAGAGAAAACAATCTCACTTGAAAATGACCTTGTGTGACCCTGAAATGACCTTGAGAATTTAACATTTTTGTTATTTTCCTTAACAAAACCTATTTATTATTAATTATTTGAATGTATCTTATTGTTTGTCTGTCGCAGAGTGCAAAAATGACGATAAAATCTTTTTCTGTTGCAAAGAGTGAAAAATCTATATCTTAATCTAAAAATGACCTTGTGTGGTACTGAAATGACCTTGAGAAGTTAACATGTCAATCCCCTTACCAGAAATGTTATGTTACTGTAATTATTGTTTATTTCAATGTATCTTGTTGTGTCTGTTGCGCACTCCAAAATAAAGAATTTTTTTATAACGTTGCTGAGTTGGAAAGTGAAAAAAATGACATTGTAACTTTGAAATGATCTTGTCTGACTTGAAATGACCTTGAGATGTTCACATCAGTCATCAACTCCTTATTTGAAGACCCATATTACTGTCATTGATAATTATTTGGATTTACCTGATTGTGTGGCTGGTGTGTGGCGAAACAATGAAAAAACGCAATTTTACCTCTTAAATGACCTTGTGAGCGCTTAAAATGACCTTGAAAGGTCACTAAAAGTTGCCAATCACCTCACCCGAATTGCTATACCAATTGAATTATTAATTATTTAGATGTCTCTTGTTTTTTTCTCGTGTTCTGTAGGAGAATGTAAATATCGACATTTTAACCCATAAATGACTTTGTTTGACCTTGAAATAATCTTGAGAGGTCAAAAACAAATTGGTAACCCCCCTCACATTGAACGTAAAGGAATACAGAGTTAATAAAACGTGATTATCTGCTTGTAACAAAAAACGCCATCAGAAGTTTTTTTTTAATCCACTTGGCCGGCCGTCTAACAATAGGCCTACCTTAGTAGGCCCTATCTGTTTATCAGCAGTATGCAGGCCCAGTGGGTACGGCAGTATCAAGGGTGTCATTGGAAGGAGGGGGCTAATAACCCAGCAAACACGAGGCGTTGACACAATGTTATTTTAATGATGGGCCGACGTCGAAGACGGCGGGCCAACATTAAAACAACACTGGGTCAATGTCTCGTGTTCGCTGGGAACGTAACAAATACAAAATATATACTCTAGATCTGGTAATATTCGCGAGGTTTTATTTTTCGCGAATTTCGCGAGGAAGACAAATTGGCGAATTTAAGAATTACGCGATAATTCTTATTATAATAGCGCCACTAAAGAAAAATGAAAATTCTAAACACGAAAATTTAAACACGCGGAAAATCACCAGATTTACAGTATATTTTTGGTAATATTTGTGGATTTGTTTTCACACCAAATCATATGCAGAACTATTGTAAAATTAAATAAACGCCAAATCAATACAATTTGTGGATGTAATTTTAGCCCTTATACCACTATTCACGACTGTAGTCGTTTTTAATCTTTTTTATTTGTTTTATTAGTCGAATAAATCACTGTTACCAGGAACGAAATGTGTGTTTAAACACCAAGATTTGAAAATGTGTGGTCTCAAATTAAAAAAAAAACTGTGAGTAATTTTCACCCACTTGAGGTTGTGAATCGCTGGTGTTTTGGACGCTCCACTTGGCCTCCATGGGTCGTGTTCTGGGACGACCTTTTAGTTAAGCTGATAGCTAAGCTCATCTTAGCCAGTATACATCCATTGTGATTTAGCCGCTTAGAACACAGCTTCACTTGTAAGAATACGGCCCTGAACGGATCATTGTGGATTAAAGAGGTTTGATGCTGACACGCCCTGGTCCATGTTGGTCTGTTATTTAACACGCGGCGTGCGTACAAACTTCCTCGATGGACGCAGCAAGTCCTGTTCAAAGCTTTTCTCATGCACAAGATGTTCACCCTGTGCTGGCTTATGTTGGACCATCGTCTGCGACGCTGGTTCAACATCAAACCAGCATACGATGGATGTCTCATGTCTTTAATTCCCAGCAAACATTGACTCGATATTGGTTCAATGCTGTGCCACCGTCTACGACAATGACCCAGAATTGAAACAACATCAGGTCAATGTATCATGCTAGCTGGGTTTGACATTATAACAATAAAATTATTTAACAGGGCGTTAGGCTGTTTTAGCATCCCGCATCAATGCCTAACAGCCCATCATAGTCAACAGCAGTAAGATAGCTTATCACCATCCAGCAGATTTGATTATCCCAATGTATTACGTTACGTGGCGTTTATGTTAGCGATGTGATCGCGAAATTAAAAATAACATGCGGACTGGACACCAATATCGATGTGTTAAATCTGTTACATATTCCTGATAAGCAAAATTGTTATTTTTTTGTGTAATACCCCCATGCCACTGAGAAATTTGGTTGACCAGAGACTGACCAGTTGCTGACCAGACAAGCACATTTGAAGTACAGGTCAGTTTCTGATGAGTACATGACATATGCGGCCGACCCTCACATGAGTGCCTTGTCTCCCTCAGGTCATTCCGATTGCCACATGACGACTTGAGAACGGCGGATGCTGGCGAACCACAGAAGGGTAAATCACGACCCGCCGTTTTTTCACAGCCAAAGTCCGCTCAGTATTCTCTGAGTCGCTGATATCTATCTGATTGCTCAAATGAGCCTCTGCTCAGTAGGGCGGGGGCCCTAGGGTAGTGGTTAGCACCGCTGCGTTCCGCGCCAGAGTTCGCGGTTCGGTTCCCGGTCTCGGCGGTTTGAAAGAAACAAAAATGTTTCTTCCCCATCCACGTGTGAAAGTCAGTATTGTGGGGAGCCTCCGTGACCGAGAGGTAGCGTGCTCGGCCTCAGACCGCCAGGGCTCGAATTTCGAATCCTGTGTCTGGAGGACAGTGTCATCTCATTCATATCACCATCCTCAGGAGGTTCTCCTGGCCCAGTTTAGCCTATATGTGCACAAAGGTGGCCTAAAGCCCGAATCATTTCATTTTCTCCGCTCAGTTGCGTGAGCCACATGTGTCTATGCCATAACCACCCCTATGACCATCAGTTGTCACATAATTTTGCTTATACCCCCATGCCACTGAGAAATTTGGTTGACCAGAGACTGACCTGCTACTGACCTTAGTGACAAACAAGATACAAATTAACTAATTATTTAAAATATCCATAATTTGTCATAACCTAGTGAAGATGCAAATACAATACCGATATCCGGATTTGGCTTATATATTATAAATCTACTGTTGAGATGGCCTATGTCTAAACAACGCACCATCTTCAGAAGCGAAACTGTGATGTAAAATAGGTCGGGTGACCAAAACGATTGAAAAGGCATACACAAAATCAGAGACGACCACAGTAAGCGTAATGGATTTTTTTCAAAAGACATAACAGAAGCACACAATGTCTACGCCAGGAGAAACAAACGAAAGAAACAACTAACATTAAAGTGTAATCTAATTATGCGTGATATGTTTTTATATTTCAAAAATGAGCGGGTAAAAGTGGACGTTCTTGGTCAGATAACCATAATTATTTTTTGCGACTAAGCGAGTCTATTAATAATTCTTTGATATCTGACAAATTCAACATGATATTTTGTTGTCTGGCATCACTCACACACAACTATTGGATATATCGTCAAAAGAAATATAAAGTATATAAGTGGGCGTTTGCAAGGTGATCGCCTTTAGGACTTTGAGCAGTCCATATGAAATGAAAACTCTATTGTGGCGAGAAATATCCAATATGTACTACCACATTTACATGTAGTAGATACTTCGGGTGTATTGCACACAAATTAATTATGTAGTTTATTTAGAAGACAACTTTATATATAGTGTGGCTATACCAGAATCGCATAAGTATAAGGTAACCTTTTCTACTGCAGTGTCAAAGAGAATACATAGTCATCCTCATATCCTGCACAAAAAAAGTCAGTAAATACAATCACTGCTTAACGTTACTCTCCGATTGGGATGGTCATTTAGGTGACGTTAAAAACAGTGCAATGTGTAAACAAATAAATGAATGATGCACATATGATGTTTGGGTGGGGTGGTTGGTCATGGGGGGTTGTTGAGAGTGTTTTCACTCACCGACGTGCGGTCCAGGGCCAGTATTCTCGTACAAGTTACGATCTATCGTATGCTTCGGATTGGTCGAGATGGCCATCTCGACCAATCCGAAGCATACGATATATCGTAACTTGTACGAAAATACGGACCCTGGGCAGACCGCACCCACATCAGTGATCATTGATGCAAATTCTGCATTAGCAGCATTGTTGAATGGAGGGACCGAGGTACACCGCTGGCAATCCGCACATGAAGATTATCTGATTGCTGCCTGACTGCAGAGGCTGCAGATTCCTTCAAATGTAGTATGTGGACTAGTGATTCAATGCCATGCTACACAGCATGGAAAAGACAAAAAACAAATCCCCAAATGAGCTGCCATTGTGGGTTGTAAAGCACTTTGTCCACTAAAAACCATCCCATTACCACATTCACAAGAAACGTTCCTCTATATGATCACTGGCTACATGGCTCCATCAGATTGTCTGCACATTTACCAGCAAACACGAAACATTGAATCAATTCTGGTTTTATGTTAGCCCAACGTCTACAACGCTGGCCCAAAACCAAACCAACATTGGGTCGCCTGTTTTCTGGGTTGTCTCTATTCGCTGTGATTCAGTACTAGTTGACAACAGAGCATTTGAGACCCGCGATACGGTCCTACGTGATAAATGTAGCCTAGCCAGTGAATGAAGCCAGATAACACAATTTGAAAAAATAAGGTATCATTGTTTCGTCAATGCTGATATCCTCAGTACAGCTACATCTGCCTGCTTGAAAGCTCTATTGAATGCATCAAATATCGGTCGAGCCTTCTAGTAGGTATATCTGTCACCTGACAAATTAGCATTATCTCTAAAAATAAAAAAAATCCCTTGTGATATCATCGAACCTGTTCCGCCTCATAGAATCAGAGACTAGAGAATTGTGAACATCAGCTGATTCTGACCAATAAAGCTGGCGGTATATATTATAGTGGTCGGTTGTATCTAAAATAAAATGTATTTATATAGCGACGTCGCCTAAAACGTCACTGCCAACAACATTTGCCAGTGGGCTTTAAATAATGGGTTGACGTGCTGCTGCAGCTCATCAAATTTCATTCATTCACATACGTGTACCTACCTACCCCATGTACCCACTCATGATCCACGTATCCACCCTTCCAGCCACCTGTGTGTTATAATAGATAATCGATATCAATTACCGGGTAAAAACATTTGTCTGTGCTACTTTCCATGATCCATGTGATACATGGGATAATGAATTAATTATTTATTTGGATTTCAGACAAAAATACTCGCGACTGAACACCAGGTGTCGTTTGCGATGCTTATCCCAGAAAACCTATGTACTGGGCCAATGTCGTTACAATGTTGGTACACCGTCTACAATGATGGCCCCAAATTAAGCCCAGCATGTTAGCAAAACGTCTGATGTTTGCGCCTTCCCAGCAAATACGAGACGCTGAACCAATGTTGATTTAATGTTGGCCCATCGTCTTCGACTCTGGTCCAACATTAAATCAACATTAATTCAGCCTCTCATCTTTGATCATATTTTGCCAGGTAACTAGCCTCCTATCCTGCCGTGTGCGTCACTGGGTGTTTACCAGTTGTAGCTTCCGTACGTCACCACCATGCAGGATAACGGGTAATATAATGTAGATACTGCCCAGCAAACACGACACATTGAAACAATGTTCGTGCTTGCTGGGGCCACTGTCCTTCGTTGTTTCACTGGAAAAAACCCACACTAAATGGCTCATTGTCGGGTCGCTCTTTTTGACACTAGGGAGAATCATTTGAACTATGCTGCTCAAGTAGGCAGATACTGCCATTTGCAGAGCGTGCAGCAGTAGGACAACGGTAAACGCCAATCCCAGCAAATACGAAACGCTAACCCAATGTTGGTCTTATGGTGGGCCACCGTCGTAGGCGGTGACCGAGCAATTAGACCAATGCTGTTGTTCAACGTCAAAGACAGGGCTTTTGTCGGTATTCCAGTGCATATGCTTTTGCTTACAAGTAAGCCTACTCATCGTCACGATGGCAAGGCTCTCCCGAGGTCGCAGACCGAGACTCTGTCACCTCGGTAGCAGCGAGCCTTGCGGGGGGAAGATGTTATTAGATTAGTACTCAGCTTGAAAAATATACTTGCCCTTCTGGAGTTAATGTATCCGTCATCCATGCCCGGCAGGCACGACACGTACGTTGGCCCGGTGTAAGCTGGTTTGGTGCTGGTCCACCGTCTGCGACGCTGGCCCGACATCGAGCCGGCATCGGGTTGGCGTCTCGTGTCTACTGGGTATGACCATCCCAGCAAGCGCAAGGCGTTCGCCCGGTGTTGGTGCGGTGTTGGCCTACCGTCTGCGGCGCTGGTCCAACATTATACCGGCGTAGGGTGAACGTCTCGTGTTTGTTGGGGTGGAGATGTGGACTATTGTTCAGTAAACACAACGCATTGGCCTAGTGTTGATTTGGTGACGGGCCGGTGTCGTAGGCGGTGGACCGGCATTGAATCAGCATTGGGCTTGTTTCTTTTGTTTGCTGGCTGACGATGAATAGAATATTCCTTCTTTTTTTAATGCTTATAAATTAATCAGATAATAGCCACACAGATTATAGCATAGTTTTTTTCTTTTTTGTCCCTTTTTCTCGTGTCTTGTGCATAATCTTGTTTTTACTTTTTTGTACTGAATACTGATATGTATTGTGATTGTATGTTATATAAAATCTGAAAATGAAGAAGTTAAAAAAAAATGTATCCGTCATCAACTAAAAAAGCGTCAAACAAAATTCAATGTTCTGTCGTATCTGAAACGAGAGAACGTCGCCACTCATTGAATTCATTTTATAGTTGTTTCAGTCACGGTCGGGTGTATGGCAGGTTATCAAATCAAAACGAAGCTATGTAGAACTAAACTTCAGACTAGTATAACATGTATAATGACTGATTCTATTCATGTTTTCCTGGTGTTGTACGCGATCCAAAGGTACTGTAATGTGTAGGTGGCCCAATTTAGCCTATATGTGCACAAATATTAAAATAAATAATTTGTCTACGACAAAAACTCCAGACCCCCCACCCTGGATATTGAATTGTGGCCCGCATGCCCCCGGTGAGATGAGGTTCATCAAGTGATGAACGTAGATGAATGTTCATGAACATACATGAACATTCATCAATGGCTCATCAAGTCAGTTCATGAACTGTTCGTCAAATACAGTTCATGATAAATCATGAATATTAATAAACACTTGCTGAACTAATGGTATTCATGATTTAGTTCATGAAGTTCATATGGAAAGTTTCATGAATAGTCTTAAATTTTGATGAATTTGGTAGGATCAATTCAGCTCATAGCCTGTTCATGAAAGTTCATGAGAGAGTTTCATGAACTTTGTATATTAGGTTCATGGCTAATTTATGAAAGTTCATGGGGGACTGTTTCATGAACTGTGATGAATTGTTATGAACTTGATTAGTCTTATTATTTAGTTCAATGGTTGCTCGTTAAAGTTCATCACTTTGATGAATTATTATGAACTTGATACGTCTTTATTCGGTTCATGGCTAGTCCATGAAAGTTCTCGAGGAACAGTTTTATGAGCTGTGATGAGTTGTTATGAACTTGATTGTCTCATTATTCAGTTCATGGTTGTTTGTTAAAAGTCATCACTTTCATGAATTATTATGAACTTGATAAGTCTTTATTCGGTTCATGGCTAGTTCATGAAAGTTCACGAGGGACAGTTTCATGAACTGTGATAAATTGTTATGAGCTTGAAATATCAATTTAGTTCATGGTTTGGTCATGAACATTCATGAACTGCGGTGAATGACACCCTAATTACCCTGTCGAGTATGGTGTCAACTACGCAATGGCTAATTAGGAAATTCATTAGCAAATTGAGACTTTCTGAGTTAGGTTATCAACCACAGAAAACACAATATTTTAAAATAATTAGTTGCTCCGTTTTTTGATCAGTTCTGTGTAATACTGTGAGGGGTGAGCTCTTTTTTAATAAACTGCTGTGGTAAGGTAAGAATTAACCTCTGAAAAATAATGTATTATATGTATTTTACAGGTCAAAAGACTTGGAAGTTAATGAATTTTCATGAACAATTCGTGAACATTCATGAAAATCAACATGAACTTAGTTTGTGAACATCATGAACTTAGTTTAAGTGATGCTGGCTTATCTGGTTCTTTATTCCTGGTCGTTCACGAACAACCTCAATTTCATGAACATGGCTCGGGAAATTCAGGTTGACAGTTCATGAATGTTATGAACGTCTCATTTGTTGTTCAGGAACATTCGTTATTAGTTCATGACACTTTTGAATGTTCATTGACTATCCAGTTGATGAATTATTTGAGTTTATGTGCGTTCATGAACTAGGTTGACAGTTCATGAATTTCATGAACTGTCAATCTAGTTCATGAACTCATTCAGTTCATGAATGTTCATTCTTTTTTTTAGTTCGTGGTCGTTCATGAACTAGCCCATGAATTTTCTGAGTTCATGACCGTTCATAAACAACCCATGTTCATGAACAAAGTGAGAGTTCATGCACAGAATAAGTTCATGAACTCATGAACTTTCATCAAAGTCTCATTTGTTGTTCAAGAATTCATGAACCGTTCATGAACACGTTGATGAACGTTCATGAACGTTCATAGTTTTTTGTTCACGAACATTCATGAGCAAGTCTTGACTGTTCATGAACAGTTCATGATTATCTCACCGATGTCACGGTGGCATCATAATACACCCAGATTAGTGAGTGTACTTAGAAAACATGACTGACCAATTTAAGTTTTAACTGGGATTTTTTTAGATCAGCGCTCATAGGAGAATGAAGAGCAATATATCCATATTAACAGTATGGTTTCTATGACTGCTCGTAGCCCCTCTAAATTACACTATATATATACCACCACAAAAGGGGGACTAGGCATATACTCACTTTGAGGAATGTAGAACTGCACTAACTCTACAATAGAAGTGTTTATCTAAGCTTGTGGATATGGATGCTCGTAATGATATATAATTTAGATCAATCTGGCCAAACTCCTTATTGGTGGCCACCTTGTGGATTTTAGCCAACAGTTCTATAGTATAATTATAATAATAATATAAACATAAACGTGATAACGCTAACCAGTTAGTCGTGTACGCCCTTCCCGAATTACTTGATCAGCACATAATTTCGCGATCTAAAACAGGGTAAGGATTTTTCATATATTTTTGGTCGCTCGGGATTATGTTCAAGCTGACAAATATAAAGATGGGGATAGATCTGGAGGAATTAGTTTTCAATTATACATTGAACTTGCACATACACGGTCAGAAGAAGAATAATTTGACCCTCATATTTCAAACCATGAGTAGGCCTACAAAATAACTGGTCCCTAATGCTGCTATCACACATAGGCGAATATACTAGCAAAGGAGACAATATCATCTTTACATGGGATGCCCATTGCCAGGTGGTTTTTTTGTGGTGTTTGCATCGTTCACTGTACAGTCGACATTCTACACCAATAAAGTTACCAGAACGCATTAGGGATAAATGATTCCTGTTCCACAAACACAAGACACCGACCGAATGCTCGTTTATATATTGTTGGATCAACGTCGGTGACGATGTGTAAACATTCAAACAACATTGAATGAGCGTATGCCGAAAGCTGGGACACAGTTCCTCTCCTTGGATATGAAAGGGTGTATCTGCCACTTTTCAAAATGGCAGATACACTCTTTCATATCCAAGGAGACGAGTTATGTAGGTGACCTTGTTTTAGATGATAACGTAATAGTGTATCCATGCCTCATGCGCCTAGCACCCCCAATAGAACATGCCATTAACCTGGATATGGTGTTGTCAATCGTGAGGAATTTTCATCGAAAAATCGTAATTAAAAACATCCGGCGTAAATGCCCGTAAGTTCCACTCATTTCAGTAGTAGTATATGCCCTTATGTATTTTCGTGCAAAATGTTTGTTAAAAGTGATTTTTTTGTTTATTCCCCTTTGGAACATAATAGTGGTGAGAAAAGGGATTGCATTTTTCTCTAACTCTTCAAATCTATGAAAATTGACTAAATCCAAAATGGCCGCCATGTGTCCAAGAAATTATCTATTTCACTATAACTTTTGAAATAATGAACACAAAAACGAGTATAATATATCGATTTGTATAGTTTTTAAGGCGAGAAAACTGATAACACTACTATATTTAGTAATAAACAGTTTAAACTGGATTTTTCCCGATTTTAACCAACACAATTTAAAAACATGGCATAAGATATATGCTACTTGTCCTAGAGGTTGTGTGCGAGGCCTTGAACGAAATTTAGGATACTATGTGGATGGCAGTGCCATCTAATACATCTCACCATGCTCAGGAGGTTTTTCCCCTATCGGGTGGAGCACTAGGTGAACATTTGGGTTCGGTGTGCAGACAGGATAGTCAAACTCTTAGTCTTGAATATACTTTTGTGGCCAAAATATACCTTTGTATATACACATTTTGCCAAAAATAACTAGGCCTTACACAGTTTCTGGCGAAAACATACCATTTAATAGGCCTGTACAGATTTTAACAATAACACACCCTTTCTGAATAGACACAATGCTCGGGATAGCATAAAAGTTTTAGCAAACAATCTGTCACTGTCTAAAATCATGAAAACCCTGCTTTTTGCACAACACACTGATCTAGGCGTGATGTTCGAGACACAAATCAGCCTTTGAATATGCACATGGTGCAACTGGGTTATTGTATTGACCCTTGCATATGGAGTACATGTGATGTTCATACCCGTAGATAGCCTATACAAAAAGTGTCACCTCTTGAAAATACAGGAATCGGTATAGCACTAATACACCATGTTCACGTGAAGTTATACTGGTCCAGTTTAGTCATAATTTTTATGTGCAAAAAAGTGTCCGAATACCAGGGTTTGGGCAAGTACATCGACTCAGTACTTGGGTACAAGTACATTAAAAATGTCCAAGTACAAGTACAAGTACAGTGCTTTGCGAAATGTATTTGGGTACTACCCAAGTACATTGCAAATGTACTTGGGTACAATTATCAAGTATCAAGTAGAAATGTACAATATAACGCATAAATTAAGAAACAAAGGTCATACTGAGTTGACTAACTTGTTTATTCATTGCATATTATAGTATTGAATTACATTAATAGTCAATGTGAGCTCAATAAATTGTTTATTCATTGCATATTCATGCATTGAATGATATTAACAGTCAATGTGAGACCAATAATGGGCAATAATTCTGAAAATATATACGCTGAATTTTTCTTATCATTTGAATTTACGACACCAAATACCAGCACTAAACACATTATTGCCATTATGATAATTGTATATCCTCTAGTTAATTTTTTAAAGTTATTTTTTTAAGTTAAATAATATTATATTCTGCTGAATTACTTCATATTTGATGTGTTTAATTCAGTGGAAAATGTGGTTGCCCATGCAATTTTTTTTATTAACATTATATAACGATAATGTAGAAGTTTAAACAATCTGTGATTCAAACGTCATTATCATATTTTTGCACCTCTACTCGAGTCGTGACCTCAAACATGTCGAACATGAAGTTATATAATTATATTATTAAGAATGCTGCCACAAAAAAACACGTAAAAGTTACAATTGTTTTTTTAAATTCTAGCAGCCAAAGAAAGTAGTATGACAAAACGTATTAAACTGTTACGCTTACCACTCCCAAAACATGTAACTTGATTTACTCTATGTTACTTGCACCATTATTATGTGCACAGATCCATACAATGTTTGTATAATAAGTGATTTATAATTATAATCTCATCTGCCTGATTCACCTATTTCATTTATCTGATATAACAATACCATTTAGAATGTTTATATATTGCTGATTGATATTATCGGAACTATCTGTTCTCTAAATATGTACCAAAAAAAGAAGATAATTTAAAAACAAAGTATTTTCAGAGTGTTTCTGAGAGTGGTTCTCCGGCTCCACTCTTGAAAACAGGCTTCGACTCTGTACATACTTTGGATTCACGTTTTATACATGTGTTGCCATTACATATTATAACTGCATCTCTATATATATCTTGTATATTATTTGTTTAGTGTAATATTCAATTAAATTTTCATAAAGTTATTGACATAAGGTATATCACATACCGTATCCGTAATTATATGATACAATATAAATTTAAGGATAATGACTTTACACAATCATTGTCATAGCTATAACAGCTCTTAAAAAACTAACGATTAAATAATAATTTTCGGTAATTTCAGAATAATTTTCTTTCATTTTAGATTATCTCATTCAAATTGTATAATGTACCGTACATTTATTTATTATGAATAATATTCTGCAATAAATTAATATGAAGTATGGTAGTAGAGCAATAACTCTAACGCTAAGTAACACGAGCCCAGACCCATACACGGTTAAGGTCATCTTAACTTCAAACACACTAAAATGTTGAGTCATCCTAACTTCAAACACACTAAAATGTTGAGTAATTTTTTGAGACATACGTACCACAAGGATACATTAGGCCTGCTCCTAACTTACATTTCACAACAGCAATGCAAGATCCAGATGGTACTTCCGCCTTTTGCCATACAATATGACCAATGTTAGTTTCAACTCTACCAAATTGGAAGGGAAATATAGGCCTAGCTACAATAATGAATTGAATGCTACAAATGAATAAAATATCTTTTGCGGAGGATAGTCTACACTTGTATGATAACTAAATGCCAGAAGTGCGTAATAATTGTTTCATGTAGGCTATGATAAGCTATTATTGGAGTCCTTGATTTGTTTGTTACTGCAAATAAAGCCCTGCAACCCGAACCAATTTAAATCTTTATTTTTGTTAGCATAGGCCTACCCCTTTCCATTAATGTGTAAAACATTACTTTTTGCGTGCAAGTGCTTGAGGACGAGTGTGAAAAAACCCCAGTATGGTATGACCTTGTTGTTGACATTTTGCAAATAATTTTTATAGGCCCGATTTTGATTGGTTGTCATTGTCGGATTAAATAAGGATTTTAGTCTTATTGCACACCCCGTGACGGGGTAAATAGACACTTCCATTTTTATATGGCACCGAGTTATTAATACCTATACGCACCTGTTGATCTGTGTAAAGGTAAAGGTGCAGGTTTATAGTCTGATATCATGTCTGAGGACCTATCATCCGACTTTACATGTTACCCCCTGGTCACTGGACCTGTTCATTCGTGTGCCATCTCAACTCCACGGAGGGTGTAAAACTGTGTAAATATCTAAATATGAAAACTAGTTCAGTTATTCTTCCACTATTCTAATTTAGTATGTAACATGACATCATTTAACATTTTGGCCTCCAGAAGTGTTAGTTGCGCAGTTGTCATCATGCAATGCAGAATTATGTGCAGAATGTACCAGACTGGAATTAATTCATTAAGATTTGGTTTGACATTGCTATGACATTATAAGGCCCCCATCGGGATGGAGACCCTCAGTGTATTTGAACAATTACACCCTCTTGATGGATTGGTTCATATTCTAACCTATCATGCAGTTGGTTATGTTTATGGGTGATGCGTACACACGCATAATGAATAGATGTGCCGGTGCGTAATTTACTTGGGAATATATATAATAAAGCTGATCGTAGCATTTTAGGCAATGATGTCGAGTGATAGTAGGATTTGTTTTATTGTACAAAAATATTATGTTTTGTTGCTCAAGATTTATGGCAGCCATTTTAAATTGCATGTTTTACAAAAAAACCCACAAGGGTAAGAGCTCCACATCCGCCCAGATATCACCATAGGGGAATCAGCCAAGCATAATCAAAACAGAAAAAATACAATGTTAGTCGCAGCTTCACTGCGATATCAGATTGTTTTTGCTTATATTTGCATAAATATAGACTTTACAATATTTTTTTCTAAAAACAAATCGAAGAATTGGCTTTTTCATATCTGAAAACATAAGAATAGACATATTATTTATGTCCCTAGCGTATGTAGTTGCAAAATTTTTCATAAATATATTTATTTTCATATACGCTGGCGGCCATCTTGGATTTCGTCATTTTTTCCCGATCTTTAAAAAAATGCAATCCTTTTTTTTCTTGATCTTCATGATATTTTGAGTCCGAATCAAGTGAAAAATCAATTTTAACAGACAAAATGCACGAAAGTGTTATAAGAGACATATGAGCCTACACTATAGCCCTTATTTTCGACACCCTGGCGATGTCGAAAATAGTATTTGTCATAATTGATGATCATGATGACAATGATCATAATGACGATGATGTCGTAAAAATTATGATGATCTGGTGATGTTGATAATGGACATGAATATGACTATGGTAGTGACCCTGGCAGCTCTAAAGCAACAATTAAAGGGCTCCATGCAATAACCTGTTAAGCGCCATTAACAGGTTCTTGCTGATAACGACGGATTTGTGATGCTGAGGTAGGGAAGATTATTGTGTAAAAAAATCTTAGCTCTACGACCTCTATAAAGCACTTTTCTCAGAAGCAAGTACATGTCTATGGCTGTTAGTGAGACAAATTTCACTACGAGAAACTGTTCAGTGCGCTTACCAGTAAATATTACTAAATAACATGTAGCAAATCCTACCGGTAAACTCACTTAACATGTTCTTGCAAATAATATAATCACAAATCAGAAATGGTAAGCACCCTTAACATGATTTTACAAAATTAATATCAACAATATTAATTTTAGATGTGTAAAAGTATTCAGATAAATGGTTGTGAAGTCACTGTTTCACAAATATCTAATCGATATCTATGATTTCTGGAAAAATTCGCATTAAGGCAATAAAATGGTAATGTCATTTACTATAAAATATTGTGATGAACTTGAAGACTATTGGCAAATACCAGTTAACAAACTTTAAAAATGTACGCAAGGATGGTGTGAGTCTTACATATGATTACTAAACTTAATTTACCAATATTATTGAAGTCGTTTTTCTCAAAACTATAAAACATGCACTTAACAGGTTCTTGCACGGAGCCATTCAATTAACCCCTGCAGTGTCCAGCTAAAAGGCAGTATCTGATTACTTGTAAAGTAGGACGGGGGCTCTGGTGCAGTGGTTAAAGCTGCCCGCTTGGAAAGTCGGGAGATCGCGGGTTCGAACCCCACTCTGGCCTTAAAGTTTCAAAGAATCAAAATGTTTCCTCCCCGCTCACCCGTACTGATTCAATATTGTGGTGAACCTCCGTGACCGAGAGGTAGCGTGCTCGAATTTCGAATCCTGTGTCTGCATGTAGGGCAGTGTCATCTAATTCATCTCACCATCCTCAGGAGGTTCTCCTGGCCCAGTGTAGCCTATATGTGCACGAAGGTGGCCTAAAACCCCATTCATTTCATTTCGTTTCATTTCATTTACTTGTTAGGCATGTTAAGTAAACAGATACTGCATTTGGCTTTGCACGGCAGTAGGCCTAATGGCTCTCAAAGGCATTATTAATTTCATCTCCTCAAAAATGTTTCACCACGACGAATCTTCCATGATATCAGGCACGACGCAGTTCACATTAATTCAAATGGTGCAATGTGATTCTCACTCTCTCCTCGCTTATTGTTGAATTTACACCACAGCAGACACAATACGTTGAATCAATGTTGGTTTAACGTTAAACAAGCGTTGATTCGACGTCTTGGGTCTGCTGGGACAAGTCATCCACAGTTTCACCCATTTTATTCCGAGACAAGCATGCGAAACTGTGAGACAGGTGGCCTTGATCCATCAAGTATTTTGTCTGAAATTTTTCACTTTTTTCACTTTAAGTTGTGGGTCGCGGTAGCGACGCACAACTTCAAGTGGGTGAAAAATTACATTATTTAACTGAGCAGTTAAAGGGCTAACATGGTTAACTGCGTGTAGTTCTGTTTCCCTCAATCACGGACAGAGGATCACTAACCCTGTACAGGGTGTGCTTGACACCAGATGAAATCAATAGAAATTGGATATATCACCTTCCGCGAATCCGCCGGGAAACTGCGGACCGGTTCTTTATGTACACGCGGGATTACAGATAAATTAGCCGAGAAAAGAGGCGCCGCGAACTATCCAGGCACGCGAGCCGGAAGCTGTAAATATGAATCTAAATCTGAATCTATGAAGCAAGGAATTATATGTCTGTGAGACCGGTAATTCAACGTTCGATAAATGGTCATCAGTTTGGTATGCGATAGATGGACAGAGCTGCTGCTAGCTCGGTGAAACCGATCATACTTAGTACCGTAAGTTTAATACCGTTATCATTGTTGAAGGATAATTTGATTACTTAATAATTGCTAGAATGATTGAGTGATTTATTAATTGATTGAGTTCACCTTTATTTATTATGATAAAAATATGACCACAATCTTAGATGTATCCCTATTTACCTTACAGCGCGGGGATCGACTTTAGACGTCAAAATCTGACTCCTGAAGACGTTAGATTCTGACGTCTAAAGTCAGTCCCCGCATTGAAAGCGTGAACATATTTATAATAGCCCTATACTCATAACATATAGGTGTTCAAATGTAGCGGACAGATCTAGCTATGACATTTATGATGATTTCAAATTGAAAAAAACCCTTTAGTCGCCACGGTCTATACAAGAGCATGTCAGCGCTACAAGGGTTAATGCGTGATAACCATGATAACAGATTAACATGCTAACCTAATAATAGTAGCTAAAAGAACATATTTTTCTTAGGGGGGTTGGGGGGGGGGGGGGTTCTGGATGGCATTTCATACCCCCACCCCATTTACAGCGAGCGCAAAAACTGTAAGTGTTTCCATAACACCGTGTGAACAATCCTGCCTACTTGCAAAGTAAGCAGATGCTGCCAAAAGGCAGTATCTGCTTACTTTGCAAGTATGCAGATACCGCGATTTTGGCATTGCAGAGCAGCTGAGACTACCAGGCGATAGGTAGAAGTGTCGTCAGACAGCACGTGGGGCTCGATATAAGGCGGGACCAATGTGCAGATGGAGTCATTGTGCGAGATCCAGGCAGGGAGTGACAGATCCCGCACTGACCACCACCTGTAGACGGGATCTGATCCAGAGACCACGCGCCCTGTATAATAATTTGAACCACAAAATGCCGGAGGCATCTGCTGCATTTTCTGGTGGGACAATGTTCGACAAGTCATTTTTGTTGACTGGTGTATTTTATAAAATATACTGAAATCCAAGAACATTGTTTGCATTGTATCACAGGAAACGAGCTGCAAATTATTTTTGGAAGTATCTGATTCAGTGAGACCACGCCACATTGACGGCGACATCGCGGCAACATGGTGGTATGTTATCATTACTTCTGGTTGCAATATTATGCACATTCAATGTTTTGAAAATATTAATTTAAAGCGACGCAATCAGGCTAAAATCTTGAAAAAAAATCGTTAATTTTATTTTGGCTTCTAACATGACCATAATATGCTGTAAACATGTCGATAGACTAGAACTGCATTCCCGATTTCTTATTTCGGATATGCAGAGAGTGAGTGAGTGAGTGAGTGAGTGAGTGAGTGACCCGTAAATGGACCAGTCACACTAAAAAGGCAGTAAGTTCACCGTAATATGCTATTACTTTTGATTTTTAACGTTCTAATGCTAGTTATAATTATAATCATTAAATTTAAATGATGTCATAAGTGATTGGATGGACCTGTTCGAGGCAAACACGAAACATTTGTATGACATTATACAATGTTTGACCCACGTCTTCGACGTTGATTCAACATTGTATAAATGTCATACAAATGTTTTGTGTTTGCTGGGATATTATTATGTGTACTCTATACCACTCCACTTTTCCGTAAACAGCTAGAAATAGGAAATCGCCTGTATACCACGGATTGTGTCAGCAGTTTAGCCCCAGAGCTACTGCGCAAATGTTATGAATATTATGCGCACTTATAATAATCCTCCATTGTCTAGACACAATGAAACTAGGCGCTGTGCACTTAATAATGTGCATAACAGTGGAGGCAAGAAAAGAGCGTTCTAGGAGAGGGGGCTGAAAGTGCTGAAAGAAATTTTCTATTTCAAATTATGTAAATTGCTGAGCCTTTAAAATCAACATGTAAATATTAATTCAAAATGAGTTCAGCACAAACACTGATAAATTACGAGTCAATAACATTTGCAATGTGTCCCTGGAATGCGCAGGGACAAAACAGCGCACGATCGATGTATCAAATGAATGGCTCCGTGCAATAACCTGTTAAGTGAAAATTTGGTAGTTTTGAATGGAACGACTTCAGAGTTTGAGCTCAATTTTTTTCCCACTTGGAGTTCTAGTAAAATAAGTTTGTTTGTCAAAAATGTTGGAAAAGTTATTTCAGTAATCATATCTAGAACTCCCAGCATGCCTTGCGCAAATTTGTTATGTATGTTTGTTATCTAGTATTTATAAATAGTGTTCAAGCTCAATATCACAATATATTATGGTAAATGATATTACCACCGTATCCCTTTATGATATTTTTTTCAAGAATTCATGGATATCGATTAGATACCTGTGACACAGTGACTTTAAACCATTTATCTGAATACTTTTGCACCTTTAAAGTTAATACTGTTGATACGATTTGCTACATGTTATGTGTACTTAACATAACTGTTATTTAGTAATATTTACTGGTAAACGCACTTGACAGTTTTTTATAGTGAAATGTGTTTCACTAACAGCCATCAACATGTATTTGCTTCTGGGAAAAGTGCTTTATAATCTGATAATGGTCGTAGAGCTAAGATTTTTTTACACAATAATATTCCCTACCTCAGCACCTCATATCCGTCGTTATCAGCAAGAACATGTTATTGGCGCTTAAGAGGTTATCGTATGAAACCCTTCAAATGAGGCTAAGTAAACACAAAACATTTGTATATTATTAGTACATTATCGGACTAGCATCGAATACGTTGAGCCGACGTTGTCCAAAGAAATACAAATGTTTTGTGTTTGCTGGGCTGGGGGAAGACTGCCCTCCAGACAGTAGCCAATTATGGTATGTGATCAATCTGAACCCCAATGATGAGACTGAAACTATATAAGCCACCAATTACTACAGCAGTTGATAACAGTATTATAGCCGTGACAGATTTGTGAGATCTCCGTACTATGAGCATCTATTGTGACAGAGGTTATTGACATGTACTGTAACAACCCCGACCTATGTAACTGAGGTTGTTGACCTGCAGCTGTACAACCCAACCTACATGTATGAACATACAATGTAGCAGAGGTTATTGACCTGTATCAATCTCGAGTTGTTGACCTGTAGCAAACTCGACCTATGAACATCCACTGTAACAGAGGTTGTTGACCTGCAGCTGTACCAACCCAACCTACATGTATGAATATACAATGTAGCCGGGGTTCTTGATCTGTTGCTCAATCTCGACCTATGAACATCCACTGTAACATAGGTTGTTGACCTGCAGCTGTAACAGCCTCGACCTATGAAAATACAATGTAACAGAGGTTGTTGATTTGCAGCTGTACCAACCCAACCTACATGTATGAATATACAACTTAGCAAGGGTTGTTGTCCTGTTGCTCAATCTCGACCTATGAACACCCACTGTAACATAGGTTGTTGACCTGCAGCTGTAACACCCCCGACCTATTAAAATGCAATGTAACAGAGGTTGTTGATCTGAGGTTGTTGACCTGTAGCAACCCCGACCTATTAACACCCATTGTAACAGAGGTTGTTGACCTGCAGCTTTAACACCCCCGACCTATGAAAATACAAAGTAACAGAGGTTGTTGATCTGAAGTTGTTGACCTGTAGCAACCCCGACCTATGAAGACCCATTGTAACATAGGTTGTTGATCTGCAGCTGTAACAACCGCGACCTACATGTATGAACATACAATGTAGCAGAGGTTGTTCACCTGTAGCCACCTCGACCTACGAACATCTATTGTGACAGAGGTTGTTGACCTGCCGCTGTAGCAGCCTCGAACACCCACTGTAGCAGACAGAGGTTGTTGACCTGCAGCTGTAACACACCCAACCTATGAACACCCAATTTAACAGAGGATGTTGACCTGCAGCTCTAACAACCTCGACCTATGAACATCCACTGTAACAGAGGTTGTTGACCTGCAGCTGTAACACTCCGGACCTATGAAAATATAATGTAACAGAGGTTGTTGATCTGAGATTGTTGAACTGTAGCAACCCTGACCTATGAACACCCATTGTAACATAGGTTGTTGATCTGCAGCTGTAACACCCCTGACCTATTAAAATACAATGTAACAGAGGTTGTTGATCTGTAATAGCCCCAACCTATGAACATACAATGTAACAAAGGTTGTTGACCTGTAAAAGCCCTGAGCTATGAGTATCCATTGTAACAGAGGTTGTTGATCTGCAGCTGTAACACACCCAACCTTTGAACACCCACTTTAACCCTTAAAACGCTGAATTTTTTTATGAAAACCTTTTTTTTATTTCAAATTATCTTAATTGTCTTAGTTAGCTCTTTCCGATTCATTTGAATACCCATGTTATGGGTCTACGGCCATTAAAAATATGTTCACTCTTACAGTGCGGTGATCGACTTTAGTCGTCAGAATCTGACGTCTGCAGACGTCAGATTCTGACGACTAAAGTCTATCCCCGCGCTGTAAGGGTTAACAGAAGTTGGTGACCTGAAACTGTAGCAGCCTCGACCTATGAGCATCCATTGTGACCGAGGTTTGTGACCTGTAACAACCCCGACCTATGAAAATACAATGTAAGACAGGTTGTTGATCTGTAACAGCCCCGAGCTGCAACTGTAGCAGCCTCGACCTATTAACATCCACTGTGACAGATAGGTTGTTTCTCTTTTGTAGCCGACGTGACAGCCGCGGCATTTGAACCTCCAACTGCGACAGTAGTTGCACATAATTTAGAGCTGCGGTCAATCACCTATGCTCAAATTATGCTCCCCACCTCGAAAATAAGTATTACTAGTCTGCAAAGGCAAAATGCAGTATCAGCTTACTTGAAAAGTAGATACTGCCTTTTGGCTTTGCACGGCAGTGTAGTTGCTGATCCGTAGCTGTGACAGCCGCGAGATATCGACCCCAAACGGGGGATGCAGTTTATATTAACAATGTGATAGATAGATAGATCTAGCAGTGATAGTTTTTACACAACAAAATGTGATTAAATGCAACTGCGATCGCATTATGTAGCTATGTTACAATTATAGAGACCTAGTGATATTTTCAGGTGACCTAGATCTGTAGCCTCCGATTGGTCGAAAACGCGATCTAGACCAATCGGAGGCTGAATATTGAGGTCAAAATGGAGTGCAAATAATAATTACAATCGGCCTTGACGGACGGTAATAACACTTCAAGTTGTTCACCTTCAGCTGTTGATTAACCAGATGGTACCCCCAACTGCAGGAAATCTCTCAGCCATTGTCTCATCAACCAGATGCAGTATGTCACGAATTTGACACTGTATTAGCAATAATGGTCGTCATGTTATTATTATCTGGTTATGTTTCCAAAATGCAATGAACATAGCCCTACTTTATATTACCTCTCCAGTGACAATGGATCCTGACAAAATAACCCCAGCAAACACGAGACATTGAACCAATGCTTATTTAATGTTGGGACAGCGTCGCAGACGTTGGCCCAACATTAAATAGCATTGGTTCAACGTATCGTGTTTGCTGGGACGCCACCAGCCCAAGAAACACGAAGTATTGACCCAGTGTAGGAACAGCATTGCAGACAATGCGACAACATTAAATAATGATATGGTAGGTCAATTTCTCGTGCTGCTGGTGTTTTTGTTGTTGTGGCTAAAATGTAAACTCTAAGCTAGCTAGACAGTAACTATTGCCTGCTTGGTTTAAATTTGGAGTGTTATGCTTCACAGGTATAATATAATGGCATGATGATGTTTGATACATTTAATGAGCTTCAATGTAATTAAATTAATCTATTGAGCTCCAAAAAGATCAGTAGGCCTAAATGTACGTCGAGGTAAGCCAAGGTAGGTATGTTAAGGCAATCAAGGCATATCCAACCGAGTGGAAAAAAATCCCATAAAAATCGTCATATTCATTATAAATCCGAGTGGAAAAAAAAATCATAATAATTATTATAAATTCGAATCGATGAAAACAGTTTAACTTAACTCGTTAAGCGCTAAGCACGACTATATTCGGAATCACATTTTTCATGAATTATTACACAAACTATTTTCCAATAATGTCGTAACTACCCTGGTAGTTTCGCGAAGTTTTGATAAATATTTTAGAAGCTGGATCATTTGACATGTAGCAAATAAAAAAAAATGTTGCCCTCTATAAACCCATTAGCTTCGTCTCAGAATTTTATTACATGTCAACTGGTCAAGTTCCACAATACTTATTGAAACTTTTAGGGTAGTCACGACATGAATGGAAAATAGTGTGTGTAAAACTTCATGAAAATTGGTTGAGAATTAATTGACTGAGAAATTCGCGAAATTCAATAATCCTGGTTGATGAATTTAATTTTATTGTTAATCTGACTATGTAGTCGTTTTAATATGTTTTATTATCACGTGAATAAATCACAGTTATTGGGAATAAAATGTTTGCAAATGATTGATTACAAAATTGAACAAATATGAGTGATTTCAAGTGGGTGGAAATTTTAAAAAGATTACCATTTTGTAGCACGTTCACTCATATCCACGTGACGCAGATGCAATGATTTTATGTAGTTATATGTTCACCATGTTCCGGCTCAGCCTGGAGCAGAGGTGGCCGGCCTTGAGACGGCGATGTCTGAATGAGGAGCGGCTGGTTATTATTGGATTACATCTCGAGCACGGTGTTGTTGTCGGTCAGTGTCCTCATCTGAGGACCGGACACTTAGAGATGGCAAGGACACCAGACCGCTCCAGGTAGTGGTCGAGTGTTCTCCGCGGCACCGCCATCCAGGCAATAAGCTATGTAATGATGAATAGAGTCATTACAATGAAAATACACAGACATTTGTAGTCTTAACCCTTTAACCGCCGGTGCCGCATATATTTGGGTTTTCATTTTTTAATTAGAATATTAAATAACACATATTAAATATGTTAAAGATTATATGTGACATCAACCAGCAATATTTGGAAACACTTGACCTCCATTTTGTTAAATCTGACTAATTTTCACTCACTTGAAGTTGTGGATCGCGTCAGCGAGACACAACTTCGAGTGGGTGAAAATTCAAATTGAATAATTTAGCGGTGAAAGGGTTAAAACGCTGAAATATTGTTGTAGGGGTCTATGAACCATGGACACTAAAGGCTTTTTATCAATTTCAAATCATCATAACTGTCTGAGCTCGCTCTTTCCGCTTCATTTAAATATCTATGTTATTGGTCTATCTGTCGTAATAAACAGTTTACTTGTTTAGCTGCGAGGATCGCATTCAGACGTCAGAATCTGAAGTCCAGAAACGTCAGATTCCGACGTCTAAAGTCAACTCCAAGTGAGTGAAAATTACTTGTTATTATTTGTTTAATTTGAAACCAAACGATTGCAAATATTGATGTTTAATCACCCATTCCATTCCCAACATATAATGTGATTTGACCTGCTAATAAAACAGAATAAAAACGACGCCATTAGCGGTGTAAGGGTTAGCACTGAGCGCTGATCTTACACGTTGTTTTGATGCTGGGCCAGCGGACGGTATATATAGCCCAACATTAAACCGCCAAAGCTGCAAAATATCCTGTTGGAGAAGCAAACACAATACAGAAAGGAATCAGATAACTGTATCTTCAATACAAAAAATGTGCTAAATTTCAATTGAGCTGGAAGAAAGTTGATGAGCAGAGGCAATTTAATCATGCCAATCCCGATCGAAAAATGCTTGCGCACACGCTTCGGGCAGAAAGCTGACGCGATTCTTTGTCCAGAGTTTTCTATTATTCCGATCTCATTCCATAAGCGCAGCTTTATCTTCGACATTGACTATAAATAGCCCCTCTGGGGTTCGCGGTATTGATTCTCTGTCGACTTAGTCTGACGTCATATAAGCGTTTGCCCAATGAATTAGTATCGCATCAATTTTGGGGCAATCTCTTTCAAACGATATTCCCGTCCAATCAGAATATTTCCATTTATGGCTCAAGTGATTTGTTTCGTATTGAAATGGCGACATGTCACAAAGCAGGCGATCTACCCAATTTCACCACATGTCGTCACCCAGCAAACACAAGACGTTGATCCAATGTTGGTTTAATGTTGGCCCATCGTCTACGACGCTGGCCCAACATTAAACCAACATTGGTTCACCGCATCGTGTTTGCTGGGTATTTTGTCCTGCGACCATGTGTGATCCCCTTGAAAAGGATAGTAAATATCAGCAGATAAATGACAAACCATAACGTACATGTGTATAGCCATGCCAATTACCAATGAATGAAGCCATATGCTGACATAAATGAGATTTATAAAAGAATGGTTTAACGATAAAGACCTTATGTTGGGCTCTCGTAGTGTATACCACTGTATACGGATGTTTTACAGTGATGTTTTACCCAGTATTTTAACCGTCTAGGAGATGATGAGATGCGATACTTCAAAATGATGCTAAAATGATGCTAGTGTCGTTGCAGTCTACGTCAGTATTACATTCATCTCAGCAGCTGTGTCAGTCGATCTGCAAAAAAATAGAAACTGACAAAAAACTGCTGACGTGCTACACTGTCGCATCTTGTAATACGATAATCGTCAGCCTTATTTCTGCATGCAACAGGAACAAAAGGTCTTCAGCCAAGATGATTTGAGGACTGCTGGTGCCAAAGGATTTTGTTCACTTTGAAATCATCATAAATATTTTAGTTATAGCTCTTTTCGCCTAATTTGGATACCGGTACCTATGCTATGGATCTACGACCATTATAAATAGATTTACTGTCTGAGTGCTGGGATTAGACGTCCGTATCTGACGTCAATAGACGTCAGATTCAGACGTTTAAAGTCGATCTCAGCGCTGAAAGGGTTAAGCAAGAATTATCTTATTACCTTCCTTGTTTTTCTCCTCAAAATACGAGTCATTGTCCTCAGATTAGGAGCATGTGTAAGGGCCACATCCTGTAGTCTGCAGATGTATTCGTTCTCACTCTACACTACACCTGCCAATGACGGAATGAAGTGCCAGAGCGTGTGTTCTTAGTCCAATACACCTGTCATTGCATTAACCATTAAAGCGCTGATTTTTTTATATTAACCATGGAGATCAACTGGTTTTATTCCATTTAAAAATCATCATAAATATCTTGCATATTATCTCTTTTCGCTTTATTTGAATACCTATGTTGCGGGTCTACGGTCGTTATACATATTTTTACTCTTGCATCGCGGGGATCGACTTTAGACGTTCAACAGACGTCAGATTCGGACGTCTAAAGTCGATCCCCGCGCTGTAATGGTTGATGTGTCTCTCCACGGGAGTTAGAAAATAACTGTGGTCCCACTACATAAAAGTGCCGTAGTCGTGAGGTCAACATCAGGAAAAAGCATACATCTCGATCTATCTATCTATTTGGAAAAATGACTGATACCCGCCCGCTGCATGGGATAAACGACGTTGATTCAACGTCGCTACAACGGCGTGTGCCCAGTTGGTGCGAGCAGCAGAAGAAAAACCGTGCTGCAAAACGAAGGCAAAATGCATCCCGTAAAACACAACGCATTAATAACCGCCAAATTATTTAATTTGAATTTCACTTGAAGTTGTGTCTCGCTGACGCGATCCACAACTTCAAGTGGGCGAAAATTATTACAAAATGGAGGTCAAAGATTGTGAATCCTTGTTTGATTCATGTCACGTTTTATCTCTAATATGCAGACACTACCTTTTGACTTTGCACAGCAGATTTGCTCACTGCGCGGTTAGCCTATGCCCTGTGTCTTTCCGCGACAGCATTATCATCAACGTTGTTGTATGTGTCGAAAAATAGTTAATCAGGGTACCCCAAACATTAAACCAACACTGTACGAACACTATACAAGCAGTTACTTGGTGAGTGGGGTACAACCATAGGAACCCCCTATCTTCACCCGCTCCTCTCCATCTATACAAAAGTGTAGAGGGTTGGGTGTAGAAATGGTTTCATCATGGTTTCAACATGATCATCAAACAACACTTGGCGGAATACAATAGTATAGCATCCCTGTGTAATACTTACTATATGGAGGTGAACATTTCTGTGGATATGTTTATATTTCCGGGTGTCATTATTTAATGACGTTTCTCAAAATAACGACCAATATAATAGTTATAATATGTTGTCTGGTGGTTTTCAACAGTTAGCATGATTCGGAAGAAGTGACTTGTGAAAATGACACATTAATCTGGGTATCTTAAAATGAGACACTAATCAATGTGTACATTTTGAAATTCCGATCATGACGCATCTTGTAAGGATGTGATATTACAAAGACATAACTTAGCGGCGATGCGTTCATTTGAGGGTCTATCTACTTATGTATTGAAGGTCTTTATAACAGCTAATCACACACTGAAAGAATGATCTAAACTTGTAACCTCACAATCGTTTTTGGCATAATGCATTTGATACCAATAGTTATAGTAATTACCGCTTTCAACTAGACTCTAAATATTTATCTAGTTTGACAATATGGAACCATTAATTGCACAGCGCCATCACATCATCTGTAAACCCACAAGACAAAGACGAAATACAAGCGGTATAGACGCATGTTCGGGTGTTATTATGCATATCAACAGATGACTAAAACAGTCAGATGCTCCTGTTACTGTTACACGAATGACATGACACTAATATTATGTTGTATTTTACTCGTGACAGAGCGCAGACTATATTTCGTGTGAACCTTTTGAAAGAGCAATGCTTTTTCGCTCTTTATATAAGCACAACATGATTGATGAAGGTGCATCATATCGGTTTGGTTAATTGCCACTCACTCATGTATCACTTTCATGGTAATTAGGTCAGAACTGCTTCATTTTGTGAGATAACCGAGAAGCTTAGTGTTCATAGATAGGTCGTGTATCAACACTCCAACTTTGACTTCAACTATAAACATTCTGTGACAAAACTATATGGAATAAACACCAGGACTTTCTCTTGTCAACATAATGTTTCAGGAAGTTGCTGGGTAAAAAAATAACACGTCAGTATATTTATTTGTAACCCCGTTACGTACTCATTAATAACGCCGTATTTACTTAGGGGGTCTTGTCAAGTTAAAACAATTCCAAAGATCCGAGAAAAACTCAGATTGGCCAGACCCCACCCACCCACCTGCCTATCCTATTTTTTTTATTTTTGGGGGAAACATGAACAACGAAAAAAACAACACAAAAAAACACAATATTTCCAAAAAAAAAAGAAATCCGAGTTGGGGCTTGACCCACCCACCCACTTCCGAGCTTTTCTCGGATTTTTGGATTTTTTTTAACTTGACAATTACCCCTTAGTTATAGCGGGTGCAGTACCTGATAATATCAATAGTCTTCTTCAGTAATGCAGAGGAAATGGGATGCTAAAGGTTGGCATACCAATATCTTTCTTATGATTCGATACAAAATTGGTAGTTGCTATGTTAATTAATATCATCTAATCACACAAAATCATAGAAAATGATGGGGAACGCGCATGATATATCGGTCACTTCCGCAAAGAGATGACATTGGACGATGAAGAATAGGACATTATTAGCGACATAATCATGACCTTAATAAATCATCTCATAGCTTGAGGAACAAGGTAAATAACTTGTTCTGGTCCCAGCAAACACGAGACGTTAACCCAATGCTGGGCTAATGTTGGCCCACCGTCTACGACGCTGGGCCAACATTAGCCCAGCATTGGGTCAACGTATCGTGTTTGCTGGGGTGGTATATGTTTTAATGTAGACCAGAAAGTCATTATGTACTTATACAGATTATAACAACTTTTCTGTGACTGCTCACTCATACACTGCTGCCTGACCTTCTCACCGAGATTAGTCTGAATCCTGCTCACTTTTAAGGGCTTTCATGACTATATAATCGTTTTCAATCCGTTTCATCAGCCAATCAGATCAATGTTCATGGGAACGAAATGTGCGTTTAAAGTGAATTGGACAATCGAAAATAAATCATAATAACTCCGAGAAGTAGTAGATAATTTACATTCTATCTCGTCATGTTTCTAGTTGGTGGTTTTGTAAGAAATTTTACAAATTAAAAATACCATCGCCCAATGTTCCACATAAAATACATCGATTCAGGCTACCTGAAAAGGGTCTAGATGCTAATTGATAGTAGGCTATATAGTTCTCTCAAAGCAAGTTGACACACATTCTTCTCTCCTCGGGTCCATTCAACCCAACCGTCGGCATCACGAGGGACCGTTTGCATGCAGAGACGCAGCTGCATTATAAGCCCAGCACGACAACAACAACAAAAAAATCAACTTTATCTGTCAACGATATAGACCATAATTATGCGCCGTAGCCCACTATCTAGTTTTAGTCAAATTTAAACCTTGCCAGGTACATTATTAATAGTCATTCAATTTTAACCTTCAACCCTTGAGGCGCGGAATATTTTTTTAAAGAGACTAAAGGGTTTTTTTCAATTTGAAATCATTATAAACGTCTCAGTTAGCTCTTTCCGATTCATTTGAATACGTGTGTTATGGGTTTACGGCCATTATAAATATTTTTACTCTTACAGTGCGGGGATCGACTTTATTCGTCAGAATCTGACGTCTACAGACGTCAGATTCTGTCGACTAAAATCGATCCCCGCACTGTAAGGCTTAATGTTGAAATATTTCAGTCTATCGCTATTTTCACAATAAAAAATAAAATCAACCAACTGTTAAAGCACAGAGCAAGTTCAGAGCAAGCTTTTCGTTAGGATGGTCAGTTGCCATATATCGATCAAATTGTTATATCTGACCAATAAAATCCCCAATGGAATCATTATAATGATGAGTACGTAAAATAAATCCAACGATAAAACTGAAACTTCAACTAGTTTATATAACATAATGTCTGGTGGAGTCTCCGGAGATTGATTTTATCAGTCGAATCAAATCCCGCACAGGAAATTGCGATAAAAAAGACAGATCTTTTTATAATATTTTTGTTAATTTTAAAATTCGCAAAGTTCAACGTCGCCGCAATTTGTTCGAGTCGGTTTCCACAGTTTTATTTAGATCACCATAACAATAAGTGTTGTTTGAACGTCGGATAAATGGTTGGTTCAAGTTGTGGTCCATTAACCCTTTGCCCGCCAAGTTATTTAATTTTCGGCCACTTGAAGCTGTGGTCGCGGTGGAAAATGACTTATATACTTGCTTATTTTTAAATCAAACATTTACAGCTCTTGACACACACACATGTTATTCCCAAACAGTTAATTGATCGGCTAATAAAATGGTTTAAAACGACTGTTATCGTGTTGAGCGGCGAAAAGGTTAACCCTTGAAGCGCAAGGACCGACTTTAGTCGACAGGATCTGACGTATGTTGACGTCAGATTCTGACGACTAAAGTCGATCCCCGCACTGAAAAGTGAAAATATTTCTAATGCCCGTAGACCCCTAACATAGGTATTCAAATGAACCAGAAAGAGCTAACTAAGATATTTAGAATGATTTCGAATTGATTAAAACCCTTTAGTCTCCATGATTTATACAAATTTAATTAATCGTTGTAAGGGTTAAAACGACTGTTATCGTGATTAGCGGCGAAAAGGTTAAAGCCATTTACCTGTTTGGCAAATAAATTTAGCAAACAATTTTTGTGACATGACCTTGGTCAGTTTGTTTTGCTCAGGATGTTTGTTTCAATATCATCTCAGCATCATATAACGGGAGTTTTAAAAACAAATTTCTTCGAAAACACACAGTCAACTGAACGCTATTTTTAGACAATTATTCTGAGAAAGCTCTTTGCAGGCTACACGTGAATAAGGATTTCACATTTCAGTCCGGTCGGTGACATTCGTGTCACATCCCAGCAAACACAAAACATTATTATACCATGTATACAACGTCGGCCCAACGTCGAAGACGTTGGGCCGGCGTTGTAATACAAACGTTTTGTGTTTGCTGGGATAGCCCACACTTCAAGGTTAAATTTACCCTCGCGCCGCTACGCACGACTTTAGTCGTTTCAAAGCTATTTTAATAGCCGATCAATCAATCAATCAATCAAAAAAAAATTCTAACGCGACCCATGCTTTCAAGTGGATGGCAATTATTTATGTTGCTGATCAGGGTTGTGTTTCAAGTTCAAAATCAAAATCTAAAGCGCTCATAAAAATTAACCCCTTAGCCCATTAAACGCCAAATTATTTAATTTGTGAATCGCGTCAGCGAGATACAACTAATTGAAGTGGGTGAAAATTATTCAGATGTGACAAAAAGACGGTCTACGATTTGGAAACTTTGCTGATTGATGTCATGTTTTGTTTTGTCACGTTTTAAAACATGTGTTAAAAGCTGATATTTAATGTGCTAGACGGTCCTCGTGCTGAAAGGTTTAATAGCAATAGGCCTATCCCAGTACATAAGAGCGGTTGACTCAATACTGTTTGAATGCTGGGCCAGCGTCGCAATTGTTTTCTGGGATGTTGTCAGTGTGATCACGGATGGAAAGTCACAAACAATATAACTCGGCACATGCCCATATAACTCAACACATGGTTAGATCAGGCTACGTTTTCATAGGTAAAGTTTTTTTGGTCCTGTGCGGGTACCCGCGCGGGTCCTGTGCGGGTATATAGCCTCTCCGCGCGGGTCGACCATTGGTGCGGTTTTGATATAAATCCCCATGTGACACCTGCTCGGATAATAGTAATCTCCTTGGTGGTGGACCAGGTGGTGATGATGGTGGTAGTGATAGTTTTGGTAGTGATGGTGATGATGGTGGTTGTGTAGTATTAATGTGATGGTGATGGTGGTTGTGTTGGTGGTGGTGATAGTGGTTGTATTGTTGGTGTGGTAGTGGTGATGGTGGTGGTGGTGGTAGTGGTGATTGTGTTGGTGGTGGTGATGGTTGTTGTGATGGTGGTGGTGATAGTGGTGATGATGGTGTTGATGGTGTAATAGTTGTGGTATTGTTGGGGTGTGGTAGTGGTGGTGGTTGTGGTGTGGTGATGCTGGTAGTGTTGGTGGTGTGGCAGTGGTGGTGGTGGTGGTTGTGGTGTGGTGATGCTGGTAGTGTTGGTGGTGTGGTAGTGGTGGTGGTTGTGCTGTGGTGATGGTGGTAGTGTTGGTAGTGTAGTGGTGGTGGTGGTTGTGGTTGGGGTTGTGGTGATGGTGGTGGTGGTGTAATAGTTGTGGTATTGTTGGGGTGTGGTAGTGGTGATGGTTGTGGTGTGGTGATGCTGGTAGTGTTGGTGGTGTGGTAGTGGTGGTGGTTGTGCTGTGGTGATGGTGGTAGTGTTGGTAGTGTTGTAGTGGTGGTGGTTGTGGTTGTGGTGTGGTGATGGTGGTGGTGGTGGTGGTGTAATAGCTGTGATTTTGTTGGGGTGTGGTAGTGGTGATGGTTGTGGTGTGGTGATGCTGGTAGTGTTGGTGGTGTGGTAGTGGTGGTGGTTGTGCTATGGTGATGGTGGTAGTGTTGGTAGTGTAGTAGTGGTGGTGGTTGTGGTTGGGGTTGTGGTGATGGTGGTGGTGGTGTAATAGTTGTGGTATTGTTGGGGTGTGGTAGTGGTGATGGTTGTGGTGTGGTGATGCTGGTAGTGTTGGTGGTGTGGTAGTGGTGGTGGTTGTGCTGTGGTGATGGTGGTAGTGTTGGTAGTGTAGTAGTGGTGGTGGTTGTGGTTGTGGTGTGGTGTGGTGATGGTGGTGGTGGTGTAATAGTTGTGGTATTGTTGGGGTCTGGTAGTGGTGATGGTTGTGGTGTGGTGATGCTGGTTGTGTTGGTGATGTGGTAGTGGTTGTGCTGTGGTGATGGTAGTAGTGTTGGTAGTGTAGTAGTGGTGGTGGTTGTGGTTGTGGTTGTGGTGTGGTGATGGTGGTGGTGGTGTAATAGTTGTGGTATTGTTGGGGTGTGGTAGTGGTGATGGTTGTGGTGTGGTGATGCTGGTAGTGTTGGTGTTGTGGAAGTGGTGGTGGTTGTGCTGTGGTGATGGTGGTAGTGTTGGTAGTGTAGTAGTGGTGGTGGTTGTGGTTGGGGTTGTGGTGATGGTGGTGGTTGTGGTGGTGTAATAGTTGTGGTATTGTTGGGTGTGGTAGTGGTGATGGTTGTGGTGTGGTGATGCTGGTAGTGTTGGTGGTGTGGTAGTGGTGGTGGTTGTGCTGTGGTGATGGCGGTAGTGTTGGTAGTGTAGTAGTGGTGGTGGTTGTGGTTGTGGTGATAGTGGTAGTGTTGGTAGTGTAGTAGTGGTGGTGGTTGTGGTTGTGGTGATGGTGGTGGTGGTGTAGTATCGCGGTCCACTGGCGCGGGTTAAACCTTACCAATGGAAACAAGCCCTCAACGTCAATACAATACCATAGGACAACGTCATGATAAGTGGAAACCCATGGACATTGGCCAATCTTATGTACATACAGCACTTAGACCAGAACTGATAAGTAGCGCATGTTTTTCGTTGATTTTTCCGTCAATTATTACCGATTTTTATGAGAATTATATGCATTATTTCAAAAGTTAGACCATTGAATGTAGTAAATTTCGGCGTCCCACTGTAAACCCATTACCCTGATTCTGAATTTTATTACATGTCAAATGGTCTTACTTTTGAAATATGCAACATAATTTTGCGAAATTATTACCGATGCTAGGACATGACTTGGGTGGGCATGTACGAAAGTTCAAGGAAAATAGCTCAGAATTGACGGGGAAATCGATTTACCAAAATAATTGTGGCTCAAATATAGTTTTGGACCACAGTGTTTTTAAGGTAATTTCGTATAAGGTCACCCATTATTGTAGAAAGAACAACTTTTTAAAATGAGTGAATAATATATCAAACGGTTTCTTAATTAAAAAAACAGATTTATATCATGACTTCATACAAATCTAGGTTTATTAATAAAAAATGAAAAAAATAATTATCTGTTATATGGTATATTGCATGCGCGGGGTGGTTAATCAGGAAATCAATGACAGACGCTCACGTAACCCTACCCACTAAATCTATGTCGCTTTGTAGCCATTTCGGATTTTGAGCCGCCAATGATCCTTAATGGCCGCCAAAAAAATGCCAACATGATTTGTTGGCAATTTCAGTTAATAAACTTCGCAAAAAATCACATTGGCAAGATTTACGCAAAAAATCGCACGACAGCTTTTTTTGACATAAGCAAGTGTAGGCTATTCGTTTAATATACTGGATAAGAGGCCAATGCAAATTATTGGTCTAGAAACCAGCTCTGGTAAACTGTATGGTTAAAAGCAAATGACTATATTTATCTCTTTCCTTATGCTCCAGTGATTAAAAACCAAGGTTGTCGTCCATTTGGGAAACACATATTTCAAGCCACAAGGATGACTTTATGATTACAGGGTCAAATATGAATTTTCAACAAATGAAGCTAGAAACAAGTGTAATAGGGCCTACCTCATTTTCGTGTAATTTTGACTGGACAATCTATTTCTGAAATTATTTTGTCCAGCAAAAGCAGTGTAGTACGTAGTTTTAATGTAATTTTGACTGCATAATCCATTTATGCTACTATTTTGATGATTAAAGGTCATTTTCAGGTACAATGTGACATTTTTAAGGTCAGGTAAACGAAAATAGGATTTTTAACAAATAAAGCTAGAAACAAGTGTAATACCTGATTTTCGTGTGATTTTGTGTGGTTATTCTATTTATGTTATTATTTTTGTGATTTGGTGTGATCCTCTAGGGTAAAAGGTCAATTTCAAGGTCAAATATAATTTTATCATTATATATGCCACACATCACAGCACATACTACATTGTTTCGGTGTGATTTAATGCCTTTTCATTTACCGCCTTCTCACTGCCCTTTAACGCCTCCTCGTCGTTTCATCTCTTCACATTGTAGCACAATTAACCATGCTCCGTTTTCTAGCATCAATGGTAAAAATCATATTTGATTATGAAATTGATCTTCTGACCATGAGGATCACCTCAGATCACAAAAAATAATATCAGGAAATCACGTGAAAAAGCGGTATCACGCTTGTTCCTAGCTTAATTTGTTTATTTGTTAAAAATCATATTTTTGCTTACCTGACCTTGAAAATGACACACTGAACTTGAAAATGACCTTTAATCCTCAAAATATTAGCATAAATGTATTCCAGTCAAAATTACATTAAGCAGACGTAGGCTACTACACTTCTTCTGCTATTTATGTTTGATAAATAGCATATTTTCACATTTTTTACCTCGGAATTGACTTTTTGATGATCTTGAAGTAAAATTGACATTGAAAATGACCTTGAATCAACAAAATAATGCCATAATTTGATTTTTGCAGGCAAAATCCCTCGAAAAAAAGGTATTACTTACGTTCCTGGCAGCTTTATTTGTTAACTTTAAAATTAACCTTTCGACCTTGAAGATCATCTTGAATAAACAAAATAATTTCAAAAATGGACTGTTCAGTCCAAATTACATGAAAATGAGGTATTACACTTGTTGCTAATTTCATTTGTTACACAATTCATATTTGACCGTGTAGCCATAAAGTATTTGACCTTGTGGCTTAAAATATGTTTTTCCCAAGTGGACGACTACCTGTGTTCGACTCGTTGGAGCATATGGAAGTGGATACATATAGTCGTTGGCTTTTAACCATTCAGTTTGTCAGAAGTCACATTTATGATAATGGCCTCTAGTCTTCAAGGTGAGTATTTACAGCGTGTTTACTTTGCAGAGCACAGTTCTGCCGTGCAATGCTGAAATTAGACAGTATCTGCTTACTTTTCAAGTAAGCAGATAATGCTTTGTTGCACTGAGTAGCACAATACTCTGTAGAATATTATTATGAATCAGTCTTTGTTCTGAGTGACTGCTCACATTTGACATTTAACATTCGTGATGCTTTCACGTCGGCATATCACGCGTCATAGTTGCCAATCGCCGCGGAACAGCTAATGGCGGCACACCTTTACCATTAGCCACACTTCATTTTGTGTTTCTACGAAGCCTAAGTATATAATCTGGCAGTGTCTGCAATTACACGAGCTGGAGGGGCGTCCGTTAACGGGAGTGACGCACGTGAAAGCGTGTGCCTCCGCAAGATTGGGAAGGTAAACTGGTAAGCATCTCGGGAGAGAAAGGTGTTGTCGTCATCGGTGGTTGCTGTGCTGGGCTATATAGCTCTGTGGTCAACCGGACGGGACTTCAGACAGTGAGTGAGTGAGATGCTCCGCATCATCTGACCACTAACTGACCACTCACGTCAATGGATATTATACAGAGTTATCAGGTCGGGGGCGTCTTTCTTCCATGAATGGTCGTCGAGCAGATAATGAGTACGGCACAGGTAAGCCACAGCAAACTCTCTCTCACTTTTACATCACTTTTTCACTATTCTGTCTTATACTAAAGGGTATTATCCTGCCGTGCAAAGCCAAAATGCAGTATCTGCTTGCTTGTAAAGTAAGCAGATACTGCCTTCCAGCTTTGCACGGCAGTATATAACCCCCTTGTTTATCTCGTTAACGCGCAATCGGACCGATAATTAGGTTTATTTGGCCTACGTAACGGATTGCCGTACAATTTAAGTGCATCATTGTACTTGTGTGTACACAAAACCCGCCAACCCATATCAACGGAGGTGATCCGGGAGCGAGTGGTCATCCCCCCCCTCCCGAACTGAACATGCATTTTCCATATCAAACAAAAGTTTATAGGTATAGAATTATTTTTTCAACCGTTTGAATTTGTGGGTCATGGTAGCGACACACAACTTCCAATGGGTGAAATTACTCATAATGTTGAATTTGAGACTTTAAATTTGCAAATCTTGATGTTTAACCCTTTCACCACTGAAGCCCGTTTTTCTGTGCATTCAGCACAGAAAAACGGGCTTCAGTGGTGAAAGGGTTAAGCATTCATTTCATTCCCACTAACAGTGATTTAATCTGTTGATAAATAAATTAAAGCCGATTATTATAGTCTTGCTTAGCGATGATAGGGTTAAAATGTGTTAGAGTGATATACCGTAAACATGAAGTCATTGGTTTTCCCGAGAACTCCATAGAACAATCTATATTTTTGCTCTGTAAAAATTATTCGCGTCATTGTACGCGAATATTAGCAAAGAGCGGTTTACAAATGCTATAATGTAGTAGGCACTGGTTCTGACTGGTATTTGAAACTTCCCGTGCAATTTATAGTATTAATTAGTAAGTGCAACGGGGTTCTCTATAGCTGTTATGAACCCTATTTTGCTTGCACACTCAGAGTCTGAAGAATGGGAAATGTGTCTGTCAATTAAGCTCAGTAAAATGCTTCCTAATGTCAAATAGTGTTGATAATAACATTATTATCTGTTTAGTTCGACATATATTTTGTTATTGCGTCAGAAACATATTGAGCTCAGGTATTTTTGGATGAATGGTCTATTTTGAGTTATGATTCAAATGTGTGTTATCGTTTTCATACCTTCAATGTAGGCCTATACTCAATTACAGTTCATACGAGTGGTGCCTCCTGTGGTTTAGCGTTGGCATTGGTTCAATGTTTGGTGCTTGCTGGGATCAAGGAATCTGAATAGGTCCCTATCGAGATTCCTTGTTGGGATATATTTTAGTCCTCAAGAGTACCCCCGGGAAGCCATGTAGATTGATTTCATGAATGTGGTTTGGACGATCACTTCACCAGTACGACTGCGCAAGGCATGAAAACACCTCTCGCTTGCGATGACTTAGATGTTCGTTCCGCCATACGGGTATCATCAAGAATACATGTTCACATGGGCATATCATGGATATTATTATCAGCAACAGTAAAACCCGCTCGACAACAACCCAGCAAACACGAGATGTTGACCCGATGTTGGTTTAATGTTGGACCAGCGTCGTAGACGATGGACCAACGTTGAACCGAGGCTGGGTCAACGTCTCGTGTTTGGTGGGAAAACGCTTCTTCTGCCATTTACTACCACAGCTGTACCTCCTATTAAATGTGTTGGCTCCGCATAGTCATATATGTCAGTGTTGAAGAGGCATGTGTTTTCCGAGCGCCTTACTAGTTCTATTTTGTCAATATCGGAAACTGCTTCATAGGCCTACATATTATGGGACAATTTTTCACCAAATCTCGAATCAGGTCAAGGTAGCGAGGGAATTAGATACATAGCACAGACATAAATCCCGGCCCTTCTCGATTTCACGTTCATGACTGGCCGTCTCTTTCCATGCCGTCACCTTGTGAACCTGTAAGATCTTCATCGCCACTTTGCCTTTGATGTCTTCAAACCGCCAATCGCACGTCACTGCTCGACCTCTTTCTAGGTGTTGGCTGAAACGGGCAGATCAACGTTGTCTCAAACTCGGGCAGACGTCCAGGATTGGTCCAACGCCGGCCGGGAGAATCTGTCACATTTGTTGTGGATCTTGTTGTATGTCTAAGCTGAACCTTTTGTAAGTCATACATAGTGATATAACAAATCGTGCCCTTGGAGTTGAAAGGTGCTAAACTGCCACTTTACAAAGTGGCAGTTTAGCACCTTCTAACTCCAAGGGGACGAAATACATTTATCAGAGTAGTTCAAAGTCGGCATGGAGACTCGCATTAAGATTAATAACATTTTAATCGCTACATGTACATTCTTGATACGATGCATCTGCAGCCATCAAGACTAGTCTTGCAGAGCATGCAGTGCTCATTACATCTTCAACTATCTCCGCTCTGCGCGAGAGTCTAGCACTGGCTGACAAGCACCGCTCTGCAAAGCCAAAAGGTATTATCTGCTTACTTGTAAAGTAAGCAGATAATGCCTTTTAGCTTTGTATACGTCAGAGTAGTGCTCTACAAGACTTGGACAAGACGATATGTGCATTTGTGACTGCGACATAACAGATTGTGTGCCAGAACGAACTGCGCATATATAACTGTCATGATTTGGACTCGAATCCAGGAGGTTCACCTGTTCCAGGCTATAGTTATACATGTATTGTAGACCTAATTATATGCATACAATTTCGCACTTCATTACTCATGTTACTATACTGCAAGTACTTTGGTTTACTTATAAAATTGTGAAACGATTAGGGAACATTATAGGTCACACACTCTACGCATAATAACAAAATGAAGAGAGTAGAATTGATTGAGACCTTGGTACTAAAAGGTCTTATCTGTTACTTTCAAAGAGTCGGATAGGACCATTTCATACCAAAGTTGCAATGTGATCTGTTCATGAACATTGTGTCAACGGTAAATGGCAGGAAGGCGTAGAAAACTTGGGGCGTCCTGAAAATAGGGTGTCAGTTCAGTCCAAATTGGACGTATTGACTACGGATGAGGTTTTATGAGTCAGAATGCAGCAGAATCAAATCAAATTTACATGAAGGACGTACGTATATAGTGTAATATCGGGCTAAACGCAGGCCCAACTTTACGAGGAGAGATCCCTCAATTTAGCCAACGATTGTCAGTACTTGTCGTCAACAGCAGCATGGATACTAGTATTGAACAAGTGCTGTTTTAACGCTGGCCAAGCGTCGCAGACGCTGGGCCAACGTTAAAACAGCTCTGGTTTAATGCTTCGTGTTTGTCGGGATGCTGCTCGTGTAGGCACACCTGTCATACGGTCGCCGCGCTGATACCTTTCGTATATATCCATCGGGGATGTCTGCATGAAGAATGATGAATCAACAAGTAGGATATACGTCACGTTAAGTCGCTTCAAACACAAGCCAGTGGTGTTTCAATGTTGGGCCGAAGTCGTGGGCCGATATTTAAACATGACTAGTTTATAGTCTCCTTTTTGGTGGTTAGGTTTATAATGCCATTCTACGACGCTGGCCCAACATTATACCACCAACGGCTCAACGTCTCGTGTTTGCTGGAGCCTTTGTAAGTGAAAGAAGAACATTCTCAAATGTCACATCCATTATTTTGTTATTGTCGCAGTCATGCCAATGTGGGCACAATGTTGGCCCATCGTCTTCGACGCTGGCCCAACATTGTACCAACATTGGCTGAATGTCTCGTGTTTGCTGGGCATGCCTACCTATGGGGACTTTTTTCTCACCATTCTCGGGAGGGTCTCCAGGCCCAGTTTTGCTTATATGTGCACAAAGGTGGCCTAAAAACCCCATTTATTATCATCCTTTGGGAACTGTGGACAAATCCACACGTTTCAACGAGCACAGTAAACATGATATAAATCACACCCCTGGTAAATCATCTTTGGACATGGGCGCTGCAGGCCTCTTCTCAGAAAAAACAGACATTCTCTCAATGTCGGTTTGAAGCCGGTACACTGTCTACGGCACTGGCTTAACATTAAGGCAACATCGTATGAATACCTGGTATTTTGCAGGGCTGTTGTCAAGCAGACATGCTTTTAATGAAGACGTGCGGTGTTTAAATCAGTGTTTATTGACGGCCGGCGACGGTGCATCTATGGCAAATTGAGTTCGTAGAAGGTTACCGGCTAAGCCACTGTCAGTATTTCTAGTTTCTAGATATTTCTAAGATATTGAGGCCATGCAATAACCAGTGACGTATTCGAGAAGAAATGGAAATCTTGACACATCTGCATTTTACAAGACCAAATATAAGGAACGGGAATGTAATATTATGGTGATTTAAATTCCCCTTGACTTGATCAGTTTATGCATGCGACTAAATCGGGATGACGTACTGACACATATAGGCCTATATATACAAGTAGGAATGACATCTAATCGACACTTGGCATATTAATTTTAAAGGCCAATCTTTAATCCAAGAATAGCGATATCCAGTATATATGAAACCACACTCCCCGACGCACTTAATATTTCGCCATGAACACAATGATGAAAATAGCCGACATTTATAATGAGATAATGATATAATAACAAGACAGCATTTCTCTCCAGACTCGGGATTCGAGGTCTGAGGTAAATCACGCTACCTCCCGGTGGTTACGAAGGCACCCCCCACCATAGAATCTTACCGCTGCAAATCTGAGGTAATTAGTGATGCATATGATTTTATTTTTATTTATTGATTTTGTCATGACATTGGTGCTGTACACCATAAACATGATGAATCACAGAAAACGCGATAAAAACAATGTGACGCCGGGTTAAAAACCACCGTATTAACCCTTTAACCGCCAAATTATTCAATTTGAATTTTCACCCACTTGAAGTTGGTCTCGCTGACGCGATCCACAACTTCAAGTGAGTGAGAATTATTCAGATTTGACAAAATGGAGGTCAACTCTTTTCAAATCTTGCTGGTTGATGTCACATGTTATCTTCAACATATTTAAAATGTTGTAGGTCTACTTAATGTGCTAATAAAAAATGAAAACCCGAATATATGCGGCACCGGCTGTTAAAAGTTTAAAGCAACTTCTTATGTTGTCATTACCGTACGAGTAAACGGCCATGAATTTATATCTGTTTGCTTCACTTCCTAGGACGGGAAAATCAATATGACGAGAATCAACAAGCACACATCAACAACACACACTATATGGGCTCCAGGTCGATTCGGGGGTTGAGCCCAAATTAACGTAGAAATGGAGGAGTAGGATGGATGCCCCTTGGCCAGACGCTGCCTGCCGTAGCCAGCGTCTGGGTATGTGACCTCCCTGTCACCTTGACCTGAGGTGAACTGAGCTGTTGACATCACTGGGACAGGTGTCCAGCTATTGATGTAAGCAAGTGGATCTGTGTCCGGAATCCCCCCCCCCCCCCCACGGCTGACGTAATCCATGGCCTTCTGGGCTTTATGCCGGGGTGTGGGCGGGAGTCGTGCGTATTCCCCTGTTTTCTGGATTCTGCAATGACGCCGGCCGGTCCACTCCGGACTTAGTGACGTCCGTGGTGGTCCCCCTAAATGCTAGCCGTTACGTTGACCCAATGTTGGTTTGATGTTGGGCCATCGTCTACGACGCTTGCCCAACTTTAAAACAACATTGGGTTAATGTCTCGTGTTTGCTGGGTCTGCACAGGACTGGGGTCATCGTGTGTTGCCAATGCAGCTGGGGTTCAAACGACCGAAAAACGTCATCGCTTCCGTTCTGACGCCTCCCTCTCGGAATCCACGTGTCCTCAAAGAAAATCCCAGCAAACACCAGACAATTCACCCATCTCTGGATCAATGTTGGGTCAGCGTCGTTGCTCCGCCGCTTCTCACCCCCAATGAAAACTCCTATCAACAATGTTGATTTGATGTTGGTCCACCGTCACGACGCCGGACCAACATCAAATCAACATCGGGTCAACGTCTTGTGTTTGCTGGGATGACACTACATCACAGAGCCAAAATGCAGCATATAGACGTCAGATTCTGACGTACAAAGACAGTCTGAATGAAATAAAATATTTCTAACGGCCGTAGACCCATAACATAGGTATTCAAATGAAGCGGAGAGAGCTAACTATTAGACATTTGTGATGATTTCAAATTGAAAAAAACATCTCTGGTCCTCATCGTTATTATACAAATATTTCAGCACTTTCAGGTTTAAGGGGTCAGGCCGAAAGATCAATGTCTGTTGAAAAGGGTGTTATCAGCAGCTGGTTAAATTCCCATGCATTATGTCAATGCCGATATATTTCTAGCCCGTGGACAAACACATATGGGATTGTCCCCATACTGACAGCAGCAGGGGTAATAGTTTCCAAACTACCACCACAACCCTGCTCTGCAAGGCTAAAAGGTAATATCTGCTTACTTGTAAATCAAGCAGATACTGCCTTTTGGCAAAAAAAATTGTTGACGGAATTGATTAAAAATATTTTGAAAGAGTAAACCAAGAAATGGTAAACAGACCAGTGAACGAATACGACAAAATATGATATTTCCATTCTTCAACGAAACATAAACAAAAGTTTGTCTGAAGTCCACAGCCAAATAGAATTGTTGCTTGTAGAAGTAAAAAAAAATATTGCAACCAGCAAAAACTCTAGCTCCCCCCCCCCCACCAGACATTTAGACGTCAGAATATGATATTTGTAGAGGGCATATTCTGACGTCTAAAATCAATCCACGCACAGTAAGAATAAAAATATTTCAACTGACGGTAGACCCTAAATATAGGTATTCAAATTAATCGGAAAGGGCTGACTAAGACATTTATGATATTTTCAAATTGAAAAAGCCCTTTGGTCTCCAAGGTTTATAGAAAAGACATTTCAGCGTTGCAAGGACTGATGATGGTGCGTCCCTTACTGTGCCCGAGACAAACATATAGGAGGTAGGTGGAAAGCAGAAAACTCCTCGAGAAATATTGTTATGCCTATGATGGACTGACGGACGGACAGAATGAGATCGAGAGATGCATGGATAACAGGATTAGCCTATATATTATATATCCATTAAAAACCTTGATCTTATTAAGCCGATGAACTGTTGGTCCAACGTCACTGATGCTGATCCGACTATTCGCTGGAATGAGTCAGATGCATAAAAACAACAGGTTTCCAGAACGAAAAACAGTTTGTTTTTCATCAGCGTCAAGCCTATTTTTAGTACGCAATCACAAGAGTATATCAGGTAGACATGGAAACATTTGTCACTCATTTGTTATTTTGTGGTCACTAATAAACTACCCTGCAAAGTCAAAAGGCAGTATCTGTTTACTTATAAAGTAAGCAGATACTGCCTTTTTTGCTTTGCATCGCAGGACTCCTGTACCTGGCCACCTGATATAACTATATATATATATAATATATAGCTCGTCTACGTCATCAGAAATATGACATTACATGGTGATTCATTTTATGTGTGGGAGACTCACATTAATACTCGTTTCGATGTACAGATTTATTTATTAGGTACTCTATACCCGGCCACTTAAATGTTTTCGTCAGCTAGCAGGAATATTCTGTATGGACTTTCGTTAGGTGATAAGCTAGGAAAAAATCGAGAGCAGGCAAACATTTTAAAGGAACATGTGTGCAGTATTTTTGAATTCTGTGTATTTTATAAAAGATAACAGTGTTTTTCTTCACGGAGAAGTGGTCTTTAGATAGGCTATTCCCAGTAAACACAAAACATTTGTAAAACACTTGTGCAATGTTGGATCATAGAAGGCGGACCAGCTTTAAACTGTCAAAAGATTATCATTACACAATAACAGTTTAGGCTATAGGTTAGTTCATTGTCATTCATGAACTCTGTTTGTTTCCGATTGATGAGACAGAATGTTCAGGTCTACCAATCAGTTAACGTATAATTATACGAAACTCGACTGCGCCAGATAATAATGGAAATCTTAATATGGAATCAAATGGGCAATATCATATGGCAATATAAACGTTATTTCCCATCAATAGATATCGCAATAGATATATTATGTCATGTATTACGTATGTTATTATGATAACACCATGCTTATTTATATTATACTTTTCTCAGTAACATTTAATTCTTTCGGTGCGACGACCGTCTTTATACGTCAGAATCTGACGTCTACAGACGTCAGATTCTGACGTATAAAGACGGTCCCCGCACTGAAAGAATTAAAATATTGATAATGGCCGTAGACCCATAACATAGGTATTCAAATGAACCGGAAAGAGCTAACTAAGACATTTATGACTATTTCAAATTGAAATAACCCTTTGGCTTCCATAAAAACATAATCCAGCGCTTTAAGGGTTAACCTTATTACTTGTTACAGTTCCAACTGCAGCATAAGATCTTCATCAACATGGACCAGGCGGCAGATCTGCTGGAGCTGAATGTCAAGTTGCGCATGTCCGAAAACTTCACCACGGATCTCAGCGATGCGGAGTTCAACTTCAGCGAGACCACGGCTCTGCAGATGATGCAGGAGTTTGTGAGAAAGCAGTACACTTTAGAGCAGCCTCATACACTGGCCCTGATCTGTCTGTACGTGCCCGTGTTCCTGCTCTCTCTCGCCGGGAACCTGTTGGTGATGTTTGTCGTGTTCAGGAACAGTCACATGAGAAGGGTGAAGAACCTGTTCTTGGTGAACTTGGCCATGGCAGACATGGCGGTGACTCTGCTCTGTATACCGCTAGTGGCCGGACAGATCGTGTTCAGACTCTGGATATATGGTACCTTCATGTGCAAACTCTCGGGTTACATGCAAGGTAGGTGAGATTGTTATTAATTAATTATTTACTCACTGGAACTGTCCTCAGACTTATCGCGACCTTGACATTCAGCCTGTTAAAGAGTCGTATTGCAAAGCTTAGCAAGTGGCACAGACCCCTTAATTAACGGCCTCACCCCTGTGTCTCTCAATTCCACTTATAATGGAAAGCTCCACCATTATGTATAATCATATCTCATCTCACCTGTCTTCTTTCTATTCTCGATTAGATCGATTAATGTTGGGAAGATATAGTGTCTATTGTTTTCTTTGTTTTTTTCGTTCAGAAGGGACATTCTGCTGGTAAATAGAAAAGTCTAAAATATTTTTCAACCTTCAGGTAATAAGTCATGTTCATGAATTCATCATCTATTTCAATACACCATGCATGCCAACTACTCCCATATGTAACCATCAAAAAGTGCATTTTTATAAGATGTATGTTTTATATGCACGGTCTCATCAAGATAGTTTCAACAAGACACAGTATTGTTTTCTCTTAGACAAAATACAGACGAATATATAGGTAGTCTGGCTAAGGGAGAATTTACAGGATTATAAAAATACCTAATTACCCCAATTCTAAATTGTAGATACGTTTTTAATTTAAAATGTTAGCATGCATTCTGATTTCGACATTCATATGATTATTTTATGAACAATGCGTTTATGTCTGTAATATAATTGGCTGCTTGATAATCAATCATTGGTGGTGATATATCCTGTTGTTTTTAGCCTGGTATAAATCACGACTACAGGTAAAAATACGTTATGTTTGCAAATAATATAGCACACGTCAACGAAGCGTTGCGAATAATGTTACAGTCAGCCACAATGTGATCGATGCTGCTCTGTGGTGCCAAATGCAGTATCTGCTATTACTTAAAATAAGCAGATAGGGCCCACATGTATTATTGCCTTTTAAATTTGCAAGGCTGTATGACACCGTTTCATTGTGTGAACACCATAATATAGTGCTCATTGTGCGAACACCATAACAGTGTTCATTGTGTGAACACTAGGATATGTGTTCACTGTGTGAACACTATAATGCTGTTCATTGTGTGAACACTATGCTTTTATCTTATGTGCCTCAAATATGGTTACGCAAAATAAATAAACCGTTAAAATAGCTGACAATCAGTTTAAGTTATTCAATTTAAAAAAAACAGATCACTTATTAGACATTAAGGTACTGTACAAAGGCACACATCCATAAATGATTACTCTTTAAGTCAACAACTGTAGGATGGTGTATATATTAGGCAATCAAACAGACAAAATTATATTTTATTAACGTAAAATCACATGTTATTATTTACCCTTTATCTGCCTGTCCCTATTATATTCGTTTTTTTACATTTTTTCATAAGCACATTACATAATTGATAAGCTTTTAAACATGTTCGATCTGAATAGTTTTCACTCACTTGAAGTTGTGAATTGCGTGAGCGAGGCACAACTTCAAGTGGGTGAAAATTCAAATGTATCACTTTAGTTAAAATGTGTACATGGTAGCTGAACAGTTGTCTGTCTTTACATTTCAGTCCACATAACTATATAAGCTCTACCGCTAAAGTTTTCATTTGAACATATACAAAACTATTTTCTTGTTTCCCAGGTGTTGCAGTTACAGCCAGTATCTTCACATTGACCGCTCTCAGTATTGACCGCTACGTGGCCATTAAAGCACCTCTCTCCATGCGTCAACTGAACGGCAGAGTTCAAGCTGCCAAGGTGATCATATCTGTGTGGTTTCTGGCAGGAGTGTTTGTCAGTCCGATGCTCTGGGTGCGCCAAGTTTATACCATGCCATTTGAGGGCCTTAACGTGGATGTCTCTTTTTGTATAGAACAATGGGAAGGCCACCGTGAACTACAGCAGGCTTACAGCCTATTTTTACTTGCCAGCACATATCTCGCGCCAATCGCCATCATCACAGTGTGTTATTCCATGATAGGAAAAACTCTCTGTTCAGGAGAGTTACATCGCAAGACCTCAGACAGTTCATCCACAGTGATGCTGGGTAGGAAGCGGGTGGCTCGCATGTTGATGGCCCTCATAGCTGTGTTTGTACTGTGCTGGCTGCCGTATAACATATGCTCGCTCAGTCTGGATCTTAATCTGGACTTTCGGGATGCTCAGATCCTGCCCTTCACGTTGTGGATGGGCCACGCTCACAGCGCCGTGAACCCTTTTATTTATTGGTTCCTCAACAAGAGTTTCCGCAACAGCATGCGCAAAGCCCTCACTTGCCGCGGTCTGCGCAACGGCAGGAAGGACAGTCCCTCTCCCCAGTACGTATAGCATATACAAACACATAATACAGTATGGTAACATAATGTGATGTACACGTCTTATAGTATTCTATGTATAACATTTATAATACCATTCTACAACATTTGACTTATCTTAACTGAACAGCTCAACACCACAGGGACATGAGATCAGAAATGGAACAGACCTGCATAGTCAAAAGTGTCATAAAGGGTGGACATGGATATTTGCACAATTGTATAGAAATCTCACACACCCTTTTTGCCTCTTCTCACTATGCAGGGCTGTTCCATTTCAACAAGGGATTTCGTGCCCCTGTGCTCAACACAGCTTAAATACATTGCCAAATGATCCGAGTATTACATCAAACTTTCATACAGAGAGCGGCGTTTTTTAAATAGTCACCTACCCTGTAAACAAAAACATTTGTATAACATTTGTACAATGTTGGACCAACGTCTAAGAAGTTGAGCCGACGTTGTACAAATGTTATACAAAACGGTTTTGTTTTTGCCGGGTGGTTGTTTCGTCTCAATATAAAATGTCTATACAACTGTATATTCATGTTATTGGCATAAAATATGATGACTGTTCAAATCTCACTTGCCACATCATAGTTTAATTGTACGCATATCGACATTGCTACATGTATGTATCCATATTCCTTATTAACAACAAAATAGTAGTTTATGCTATATTATGATGAGTTTAAACGTAACGAATGGCGATGAATATTGTTTAGAAAATTGGACTGAACAAGTATCAAGAGTGTGCCATAATTTACTGATCTTTATGTTGTCATAACATTAAAAAAGTTATGATCGAGATACCATTTTGACATAAATTATTATATCTTTTGTGCTGACACATAAGTTGATATAACTTTTGTGCTGGCACTGCACTTATGTTTGCTTACAATAACTCATCATCGCATCAATGTGCCATATACATCTCAGGATAGTGTTTGATTGTGTGACTGATTGCAATTTCTTTGATTTGCAATCGATCATTTACTTTGTACATCCTCTGATAAAATGTGTTTACTTAAGTTTTGAGCAATCATGTCTTCCATGAAGTGACCCTATAATGTTGTCGAGTTGATTGTGCCCTTGTGACTTGTTGTAATCATTTCTGCAATCCCGCTGGTACAAAATGCTAACCCTGTCTACTATTTCTGTGCTCCTTTTGTCACACCCATGGCGCTATTCAGCATACACAAAACATTTGTATAACATTTATGCGATACTGGACCAACGTCGAGAACGTTGGGCCGACGTTGTATAAATGTTATACAAATATTCTGTGTTTGCTGGGTATGGTATGATTTGTAAAGATATGACATTGTTTTGAAAATAGCACATATTATTGTATTATGTACAGAATCAAAACACACACCTCGAACGGTTTTAGACACGAGAAATAACAACACAGACGTATTACATAATATATCTTGGTTAATATTATTCTTATGTATCCATTGCATTTTTGTTATATAATCAGGCCTATATACTGAAAACACATTATAATTTACTGTTGTTGATAATTATGTACAACATTAAATAGCACATTAAATTACCCATTTCAAACATGCTAATGATGAAACGTGATATCTATCAGCAAGATTTCAAAATCATTGACCTCCATTCTGTCAAATCTGAATAATTTTCACTCGCCTAAAGTTGTGAATCGCGTTGGCGAGACACAACTTCAAGTGGGTGAAAATTCCAATGAGAGACTTAGCAGTTAAAGGTTGTAACTATAGCCTACATTTGTATCTCTGATAATGTTCGTCCTCGAAAAATACAAATGACAGTATGTGTCTACCGAAACAACCTGTGCAGTTTATAGCTGACATAAAGTGTATGTTCAACGTTAGGCTGGCGTTGTAGAACGTCAATCTAAGCTGCTCTGCTAAGCCAAGAGGCAGTATCTGCTTATTTATTAAGTAAGCAGATACTGCCTTTTCGCTTCGCACGGCAGTAAAGCTGTGCCACATATTTTGACAGCGGTATTTTTTGCTGGGAAGCTTGATGCATTGCGTCTTTCTTGCTCCACACAGCTCTCCTGGTGGTGACTTGGGTGACCTGCTTGGACTTGGTGCTCTCCCTCTGAACGAGACAAGCCGGCTGAAGCCAAGGAGGAACCCAGGAGATGCCGCACGGGAGCGCATGCTGCGTCTGCAGACGGGGTTGCCCTACTCTCTGGATCCGCGCTACCAGCAGCAGCAGCAGGAGCAGCAGCGTCCCAGCTCAATGACCGCCCTGGCCGGATCTACTCCACCCTCACCACCGACCAGCTCGCTACGCGTCGCCTCGCTCACCCTAAACCGCAACGGCGACGGCGGCGGACGCAAACTGGTGTCCGTGCAGTTCCACGCCCACGACACCGGGAACAGCTCAAAATCCTCTTATTCATCAGATAAGGATAGTGATGAAATCATTCGCCGGGATCCGATGGAGGGTGACGACGATAACGCTCACTGCTATGACGACACAATACCTTACGTGGACAGTGACGTGGCAGATTGTGACGAAGGTAACCACGATGATGACGTCAGTGTTCAGAGCGAGGCTGCTGCCATGGACGGATGTAACGGGTGGGAGGTAATCGGCCAAATGGATCTAGAATCTCTAGAATCACTGTCCTGCTCTTCTGAGAAAAGCCTCGAAAAATAGCCACTTTTCTGCCGCACTTCCCTCCAGAAGACGATAAACAAATTCCGCAGTGCTTCCCGGTAAACGAGACACGTTGACCCGATGTTGGTTTAATGTTGGGCCAGCGTCTGCGACACTGGCCCAACATTAAATCACAATTGGGTCAACGTATCTTGTTTACTGGGTTCTTGCTAACGGGTAGATTGCTCATTCTCGTGCTACAATAAGTGTACAGTTTATACGAAATTGGAATCATTGATTGTGCGACTAATCTAAGCTTTATTAGCTGTACACAAAATGTGTATTAATTTTGCTGGTTCGCTCTAATGCTCTGTACGTTGTACACTAAAATAATGAAATATGTCAAGTACATGCAGGCCCTTTCTAGTTGTACAATGCCGCGTTGTAAAAGTTTTATGAAAATCCGTTCATTACTTTGTGCGTAATCCTGCTGACGGACAGACGGACGGACAGACAAGCAGACTAGCTAATGAACAGGGCCAAACAAATAACATCATTTGGAGCAGATACAATTATCAAATAAAAAATACTACATTTATGGGAGTCCTCAAAAGCTCGCAAATTCCGATAATACGATCACCTCTCGTATTGGTGGGTGCATGTTATAATTATTGCCAAAACTACAAAATATGACAATAATAAAAAATACATTAACCCTTTTAGCTATCATATTCAAATTGTCACCCCCCCCCCCCTTGAAGTTGTGTGTCGGTAACGCGACCCACAACTTTAAGCGGGTGAAAATTACTCATATTTGTACAGTTTGAGAACAAACCATTGCAAATTTGATGTTTAAACACTTATTTTACTTGCAAATGAAAGCGATCAGACAAACTCAACATGGACTATTATTTTAATATATATATTTACCTATTTATGGAACACAGACTGGCAAACACAATGTTTCTGCTTTGTGTCATGAACGGATACATTAAATATGTGAGTGAACAAACAACAAGCCTCTAATGCCCTGTCATACCCAGGTGGTGTTCAATATTATATCAATTCAAACCGAGCCATGATTGTATTTTGCTGATAATCAACAGTATTTCACACCAACATGTTAGTATGTAAAATTGTTCGCTCATATTGTGTACGATCTGTGTTATTCCGGTGAAGACAGTTGAAACCTGCACAATCTTGCCTTTTCTACATAACTGCCTTATATGTATACATGCAACGACCTGCCATATTAAACTACCAGTGTCATGTTTGTTTTTAATAATTTTATTATGATAATAATTTATTGTGGCCATGATGACCTTGCAAATACTTCATTAGCACAATTATTACTGTTTGGTGCAAACATGAAACGTCGACCCGGAGCTGGTTTAAGCCTTACGCCGCTAAATTGAATAATTTAAATTTCCAACCACTTAAAGTTGTGCGTCGCTACCCCGACCCACAACTTCAAGTGGTTGAAAATTACTCATATTCGTATAATTTGAGACCAAAAATTTGCAAATCTTGATGATTAAGCGCTCATTTCTTTCCTAATAACAATAATTTGATCGGCTAATAAAATTGTTTCAAAACGTCTATAGTCGCGCTTAGCGGGTTAAGGGTTAACCCATTAACCGCCGGTGCCGCATATATTCGGGTTTTCATTTTTTATTAGCACATTAAGTACCACATTTTAAACATGTTAATGTGACATCGATCAGCAATATTTGAAAACAGTTGACCTCCATTTTTTCAAATCTGAATACTTTTCACTAACTTGAAGTTGTGGATCGCGTCAGCGAGACACAACTTCAAGTGGGTGAAAATTCAGATTGATAATTTGGCGGTTAAAGGGTTGATGTTGGGCCACTGACACAGACGGTGGCCCAACATTAAACCAGCAATGGGTCCTTGCTGAGTAAAATATTCAATTTGCCTGTAAGGCTCCTAGGCCACCTGGTGACGAATAATACCCAAAAAAGATGTGATGGGACGTTGAGCCTACTGGAAGTTGGATCAATGTCGGTCCACCGTCTGCGACGCTGGCCCAACATTGACCCAATAATGGGTCAATGTCTATAGTTTGATAGCTGAGAGAGGCTGAAAATAATATCCATTAAATGTTGGGTCATCGTCACCAACTGGGTGAAAAATGTGGAGACAAATCGTCCTTTTGGATATGAAAGGGTGTATCTTCCACTTCACAAAGTGGCAGCTACACCCTTTCATATCTAAGGTGACGAAATATATACATACACAGTACGTTATTCATCTCACCAGACTGAATATGTGTTTTAACTTCCAATTCATCATATAAAATCAAATTAATTATGGCGAGTTTTATGGTCCATAGTACATAATACAAGTTATTTATAAGTCAGCATAATATTTTAATGGTTGCTATGTGCTCGTGATTTTATGACAATGTGTGTTTTCTTCTGACATATTTTGAACAATTGAAATTAGTATGATGTTAATTACACAATCATGTTGGCACCCGATAATCAGATAATTACGACATCACGTCATGGTCACAAAAATATGTAAACAAAATGGGAGCAATGCATGAAGCGTTATTGATCCTCAACAAAATGTGTCAATACTAGAATTTGTATCTCAATTTGTATTATATTTACTGTACTAACATGTAGACACATATATTCACATGATACAATTAAATTGGACATTCATTCATTTCAGTACCGGGAAAATTCTCGATTTTTATAATTAAGTATATTTCCAGTCATAATTTCTTCCCTACACTTACTTATTATATTCTGCATTCACGTGTCACATACCAACATTTAAAACCTTTTAACCGCGGGTCCCGATTATATTTGTTTTTGGGACTTTTTTTATTAGCACATCACACAATCAGCTTTTAGACATCAATCAGCTTGATTTCTGAGTCGTTGACATTTATTTTGCTAAATGTAAATAGTTTTCACTCACTTGAGGTTGTGAATCGCATAGATCTGCGAGACACAACTTAAAGTGGGTGAAAAATCCAAGTTAATAATTTTGCGGTTAACTTACAGTCCAAAATAATTGTACTATCGCACACGTTGAGGATAATTATTGTATTTTTCATTACCTACAACATACGTTTACTTGTGAATTACTGTATTTGGAGAAACCCGCCCTCCCTCCATTCTCGTCAGAACTGTATCCAATGTCTACTCGTTATAAAACCTCTTTTTACATTTTGCCGATGATTCCTAATTTGGTGTAAGTAAACGTTGCATGTATCGATACAAATATCATTCCTTGTTATTTTTATATATATTTATCATTTATATACACTGTAATAATTATGGTATTAACTTTAACCTAATTTCTTATTGTCCGTACTTTATGTATATTGCGCTGGTGTTTTTGTATGTATTTTGATGACGAACGTATTAAAAGGCATTTATTTGAATTTTGTAATTAAGTACCTTGTCCGCCGCTACACTTTTATTAGCTTATGATAAACCGTCTGGTAGTATGTTCAATTTTCAGTGAATGGCTATATAATTTTATTTCTGTTTTCTCACTCGGCTCCTACCCAGCAAACACAAAACATTTGTATAACATTTGTACAACGCCGGCCCAACGTCTTCGACGTTGGTCCAGCATTGCACAAATGTTATACAAATGTTCTGTTTTCTCTGGGTAGATGCTCCTAAACGAATCTGTAGTTGTTGTGTCCAGGCTGTGATAAATCAGATGAAAATAAAGTAGGAGTTAGACACGATAAGATGGATATAACTAGATGTGGTATACATGTACAGTGTCGGTAGGCTTTATTTGCATCAGAAATATGAGATAATGGCCACCTGGTAGACACAATTATAAGTTTAATCATGTACATATTGTTATTTGTTATCAAATGTATAGATAATATCATCCCCTCGGAGTTGGAAGGTGCTAAACTGCTACTTTACAAAGTGGCAGTTCAGCACCTTCTAATTCTAAGGGGGCGATATAACCAATAAGCAAGCTTGTAATGAATGAAGGGGCAGTGGAATTTATCTTTGCACCATGTTCACCATTTAGCTTCCCAATAGTATTTATTGACTCCGTAACATAATTTAACCCGTACTGCGCTGCATTATAATTATAAATGTTATTTTTTCAATCACTTGAAGTTTTGTGTCATATTTGTTTAATTTGAGACCAAAGATTTGCTGATCTTGCTGTCTAAACCCGCATTTCGTTCCAAATAACGCTGAGTTAAGCCTCTAACCGCCAAATTATTGAATTGGAATTTTCACCCACTGGAAGTTGTGTCTCGCTGACGCGATCCACAACTTCAAGTGGGTGAATATTATTCAGATTTGACAAAATGGAGGTCGTCAAATTTCAAATTTTGCTGATTAATGTGACTTTTTATCTTTAACAGGTTTAAAAGCTGATATGTAATGTCCTAATAAAAAATGTAAAAAACGCATATGGACGGCACCGGCGGTTAAGGGGTTAATCGGCTAATAAAACAAGATTATACACGATTTAAACGACTACACTCTCGCTTAGCGGTCAAAGGGTTGGACATAGCTAACTCACCGAATACAAATTGTTTAACCCGTTCACCATAAAGCGCGACTATAATCGTTCTTAAGCATTTTTTTAGCCGATAAAATCTCTGTTATTAGGAACGAAATGAGTGTTTAAACATCAACATTTTTCAACGTTTTTTATCTCTAATTAAACAAATATGAGTAATTTACACCCACTTGAGGTTGTGGATCGCGGTAGCGAGACACAACCTCAAGTGGGTGAAAATTTAAATTTTCAAAGTAGCGCTACAAGGGTTAATCGACCCCTGTAAGGATCTGCTGAGCCTTCACTTATTTATTTATCACTCGCAGTCAAGCCTTGCTATCAAGAAGATGCTTCAGGTGTAGTTAAAATTGGCGCGTATTTTCGTGTCCAAAGGTGTTCCGGAGCGAAATGTAAGTGATCTGGGGTAGAAATATAATGCATGTTGTGAATACTTGAAACCCAGCAGACACACGCCTTTGAATCAATGTTGGTTTAACGTCGGTTCACCGTCGCCGTTAAACCAACAGTATCGCGAGGAGCCTTTGTGGGCGAGAGGTAGCGCGCTCGGGCTCAGACGCCAGGGCTGAATTTAGAATCCTGTGTCTGGAGGGCTGTGTCATCTGATTCATCTCACCATCCTCAAGAGGTTCTCCTGGCCCAGTTTAGCCAGTGTGTGCACAGAAGTGGCTTAAGACCCTGGCATTCATTTTTATGTCCAACTTGATTGTGGATCTACAGTGAATGTTTCTGAAAACAAAAAAATGTCATGTCTAACCTTTTAACCGCCGGTCCCGATTATATTCGTTTCTCATTTTTTTATTAGTGCAACTATCACCAGCTATTAAACATGTTAAAATGAAGCGTGACAAGAATCAGCCAATGTCAAAATTGTTGACCTCCATTTTGTCTAATCTGAATAATTTTCACTCACTTGAAGCTGTGCAACGCGTCAGCGAGACACAACTTCAAGTGGGTGGAAATTCTAACTAGGCGGTCATAGGGTTGATTGTTTGCCAAATGATAACCACCAACAGTGCTCTTAATGTGGTGTGAACGAATTGCGCCGATGGTAAAAAATGTAATCAATTGAAATTTTGCTTCTTTATGTTTCTTTATTTTTTTCTCCATCTGACGTATGGTGATAAAAGAGAAACATAACACATGGGGTGTGCCATGCATCGTCGGCTTGGATATGAAAGGGTGTATCTGCGACTTGACAAAGTGGCAGATACACCTTTGCATCCCCAAGGGGACGATATAATAAGATAAACTACCAGTATTAACTTTACTGTCGTACATGATCAATTTTTTTTTTAATAATTTAAATATTCACCCACCTGAAGTTGTGTCTCGCTACCGCGATCCACAACATCAAGTGGCTGACAATTACCCGTATTTATTCAATTTGTGACCAAACATTTGCAAATCTTGATGTTTAAACACACATTTCGTTTCCAATAACAGTACACTGAGGCCCGTTTTTATGTGCTGAATGCTATGGCATTCAGCACATAAAAACGGGCCTCAGTGGTGAAAGGGTTAAAGGATATTAATATGGGCTGGTTGTATCAGGTGGAAACCATCAACCATAGCAAAAAACTGGGCCATGGTGAACATTTTTTGTGCTGAATAACATATACATGTACATGATTCACAGTACAATATTGATTCGGTCTTGTTAATTTGTTATTATTACTTTTTATACGTGTATACAATTTAGGCCTACATAATTAAATATGCTTCAATTCAGAATCAGCGTGTAGAATGGCATAAACAGAAGGCATTTGCATTGATATGCTATATAATTATGTATAAACGAGCACCGTTGAAAAATGTAAAATATTTACTTTATACTTTACTTTGATAGTAATAACAAACTCGTTTTCAGCTTTATTTATGTGATACCACATAGGTTTTTCAATCTATTGTACTTGTATTTTTTGTGAGAATTACCTTTAAAAATGTTGTCCAGATCACAAACAAAATTTAATGCGTTTCATGCTGGAAGTAAATGAGCTCCCATGACTTCTCCACAGTAATGCCAGCCTACAAAACTAGTGAATTTATAAGGATAGTCGTTTTTTCCAAATGTAGCCAATTTTAGTTCACCAGAAGAAGCGACGTATTGTGTCATTTCTGTGTGCCTTTATTCAACTTCACGTCATTTTGATAATAGTTCGCATTGATAACAAAATTATGTTTCACCCATCTTGGTCATTATAGAACGTTCAAAAACGTTTCGTATATTTGTATTTTAATATTGGTTTATCAATCTGTACCCTTTTAAACTGAGCGAAACTATGACGCGGACTTAACTAATTATTGTTATTGGTGACGTAAGGGTGTAATTAGTAACACTTTGATTTTTAGTCGTTTTGATGTTAATTTGAGAATGATTTTAATTTCAAGTACACTCCACTGACTGAATTGTGTTATTTTTTTACCAATGTTCAGCCCCAGTGGTATTATTCAAGTTGTTATTTGGTAATAACATGTTTCGATGTTATCTTGCCAAACCATTGTAAACGATGAAACAAATGTTGTTATATATAAAATGGTGGTCAATAAAGCTATTTTGTGTTTTCAAATTCTATTATTTCGTGTATTATATATATTATAATTATACAGCATGTAATCCAGCAATACTGCCATGAAAAGCCAAAAAGCAGTATCTGCTCACTTACAAGTGAGCAGATACTGCTTTTTTGCTTTGCAGAGCAGAATATAACTTCTGGGTACGTCTACCCTATTTAACCACGTTAACTCTCCAGCAAATATTATTTTGAAAAAGCAGACATGTCACATATATATATTTTCATAGGTCAATTACGAACATTTTCAAATCCAAAATGGTTGCCAAAATTGCAGATATATGGTATCGACTGACCTGAAAAAAGACACCAACACACACTTGACCAGGTACATACATTAACCCTTTAACCGCCGGTGCCGCATATATTCGGGTTTTTATTTTTATTAGCACATTAAGTACCATCTTTTAAACATGTTAAAGATAAAATGTGCCATAAATCAGCACGATTTGAAAAGAGTTGACCTCCATTTTGTCAAATTGAATAATTTGGCGGCTAAAGGGTTAACCAGGTTCTCGCAGTGCCCTAAAAGTTGATATTTAAAAGAAAAAGTGGGTTGGTGTCCCTTAATTGCCGTGGGACAGCATTCCACAGAGAAACAATATACGTTAAAAACACGTATTTTGGAGGAACTCCTCCGGATGAGAATTTTCAATTTTGTCACTTTTGAAAATTTAATTTATATGAAGCTATATAGCCTACTGATCTTAAATAAAAATAAAAAAACGTAAAGAAAACAATGTTAAAGCACCTAAAGAGACAGAACTAGCTTTATTTCCAAGACGTATATTGTCATGTAAACAAGTTGTACAAGAGATTAGAAAACACATACTAACCATATCAGACTGCATGATCAAAGTAATCACATGATTATACCAATAGCTGCCGCCCTTAATGGTCTGCGAACGGTATGATCGGGGGAGGGGGGGGGGGGGGCTACCCACAGCACCGATTGTCTGCTCAACGCTGGGCCGACGGCATCTACATGTGGCTCAATGCTATAGGAATATTCAACCGTCCTTTATCAGGAGTTTATGTATACAAATAGTTTGTTTGGGTTTCCTTCGGATTCATAGAAATGTTGATAAAAACTAGTTTTAAAATCTAAAAACTCTGAAAAAAAATCATGATCTGTGGGATACACTACTTCATTACAAAATTAAAACTAAAAATTGATGACACCCCAAGGAGCTGTTTTAAAACACTATTTCTTCACAATAATGCAGTATCGTTCAAATAACCATCACCTTGGAAGGTGAGCAAACTTTTGTCCACTGTCTGACATACACATCCCCACCTAATTATATGCATGCACCATCTTACATAATTTATTACACTGTGCCTAATACTAATATATTCAAGGCAGGTTTTGGCACATTTTCATTCCATAGCATTTTGTTAAATAAATAGCTCGCCATACACCATTATATTGCCCCCCCCCCCGTCCTTGGAGCTAGAATATATGCATACGGCATCGTTGGGGAGAAGATATGGGGTCATCTCAGCACAAGAGCTTGATGCGGTGACGAGTGCTGAGATCAGCCCATCTTGCCGTACCAATGATGAAGTTTGCATTTCCCCGTACGTAGTAGTAGTAGTAGTAGTAGTAAAAAAAAAAATTGTGTCACATTTCATAAAACATGGTATACAATTTAGCTAAAACATAATATGACATTGAGCCAGTGTTCGGCTTATGAGACACTTAATATATGTACACTACTATGTACTGTAAAAGATTTTCTTCTATTATACATAGTGAAAACACAAGCTTGGCGAGCGCATATAAATAGGGTGTGCAGTTCATTATAAAAAAGAATCTATCATTAGCATTACAATCAGTGAAATCAGTATTAAACTCTGCGTATTTACTAAAAAGCTCGACTCTTAAATTATTTATTTTGATTACAATATGTACATATACGTTGGTCTAAATGTTTCACGGTCCGACACCATCTACCATACTATGGAGAGGCAAAGTGCCACATCTTAGCATGGATAATAAGCGACGTTCATGTCTTCCGTTTCAAGACTGCTTTTAAAACAGATATATGTTCGTGTCGTTGAATCAATCAGTTTTCCATTGTTGGTTTTCTGCTGTTTTTAGAAATGAGAACGATTGTTGGATTATAGCTGGGGTGAACCTGGGTTGAATAACATTAAAAAAATCAAGATCATTTAACCTGTACAATTTAAGAACAAATTATTCCTAATTTTTCTTTCGATTTTGTGCCAAATCAAAAGACCATTGAAATACATGTCTAGTCAGTCGGGTCGCAGGTAAGTTGCATAATCTGCACCACAATCTAATAACTTCCAATTTCTAACAGGTATAAGATAGCCAGCCCTTCTCGCCTCTTGTACACTGTAGCTATATTACCAGCAGTTTTTTGCACTCCCAAGAAAAAACGACAAACCTTATTTTGACCGGTATTAATCGCCTGCCTGTTCTCTGTTTCCCAAATGCCACCAGCATCTTACAACAGAATAGGTTTTACCATACTGTCAAACAGCTGCTTATAACACTAAAATAATATACCACCCAGTGCTCTTGTCGCAGATTTTGCAAAACGTTTCACCGTGCCTTGTAAAAACCTAAATATTTATATTCACTTGTTACATCTAAGCCTATATCACCACATTTAAAATTTGTTACTGTTTGCTTCGTCCTTTTGCACCTGAAATAGATAACTTTACTCTTAGTTTGAATAATTGTCATTCGCATTTATGACACCACTGGTTCAAAACATTTTGTTGCAATTGGAGGCCACCAGATAAGCTTAGGTTCCCAGCTGTTATTTACACATTCAAATTCTTTATATTTTAAGCAACGTCATTTATATAAAAAGTATAAAGTGTAAGCGATAAATTACATCTTTGTTTGACACCACAATTTACAGGAAAGGATTCTGTACATTGGCCGTTAACCCTAACTTCACATGTGACGTCAGTGTACAATGATTTCATGGCATTAAACATTTTTCCTTTCACAAAAATATCATGCAGTTTATACCACAAACAATCTATATCTAATTTATCGAATGTTATTTTGCGTATATAAAACATGCAAATGTTTTCTTATTATGCAGAAGGCGATTTTTTCACCGTGGTGTAGAGGGCGGGGCCCTAGAGTAGTGGTTAGCACCGCTGCTTTGAGTTCTGGATTCGTTTCTCGGTCTCGACGGTTTTAAAGAAAAAAAAAATCTTCCCCATCCACTTGTGAAACTCAATATTGCGATTTTGTGCCAAATCAAACAGCCGAGTTACATAATCTGCACCACAATCTAATCACTTCCAATTTCTGACAGGTATAAGTAGATATCCAGCCCATCTGTGGAACCCGAACATGCATTTTACTCGCGTCTCCTGGTAGAATATATGTTAATTTGATAGAAATTTCAAAAATTTGAATTTAAATAAGGAGGAGACATATGATATGTTAGTGTGAACACCTGAATTAGTTTTAGTTGTTACACTCTACGTGTTTCATATCTACTTTTTACTTTTCTAGAAAGCGAGCCATAAATATCTAGAGTGCTGGTCCTTCTTTTCCAGAATGCGAGCCGAAATAACTATTTTTTCAACACTAAGAAGCAGTCCTTGATTGTAGAATTGTCTTTCTTGCAATACATGTAACGTCACAATGAGTATTGTTTCATTCACTTGAAGTTGAAATTTGCGTCAAATAAACATATTTTAATGATGAAAATAGACAAGTCCCAGCTCGAATTATTTTATCAAATCAGCTACAAGCGGACTAGTTTGAAATTTGCTTGAACACGTAAACATATGTCTGTAAAAGACAAGGGTTTAATAGGATAAATACTAAAGAAATAAATCTCTGACAGTGACGTTATTGCAGAAAGGATAACATTACAAAAATAGTGCGCCACAGGGTTTTAGTTGATGCGTTGACATTTAACTTGATAGTGTTTATTAATAGTAGTGGTTGTCTTTGCCATTGTGATACATTTGGCATCATATACAAAAGGCGCTGTGCGATCCAGTCAATTATTACCTCATATATGAGGAATTGGCTTGAGGCGGGAAAACGTGTTTTATCATTCAAGCCAGAGCCAGCATAAAGCTGTATAGTTACCATCACCAGCCCTTTATTACTAACATGAGAATACAAAATCGGACAAGCAGCGTAACGTAACACTGTAACCATGAGAAGGACGCATTACGGTTTGCCTACAATTTGAATTATGAAGGCTATATTAACTCTACCCGCCGGTGCCGTCCATATTCGTTTTTTACTTTTTATATTAGCGCATTACATATAAGCTTTAGCTTTTAAACCTGTTAAAGATAAAGGTGACATTAATCAGCAATATTTGAATTTTTTTGACCTCCATTTTATAAAATCTGAACAATTTTAACTCACTTGAAGTTGTGGATCGCGTCAGCGAGACACAACTTCAAGAGGGTGAAAATTGAAATTGAATAATTTGGCAGTTAAAGGTTAACAAAAAAAATAGTGTTTCAAATGTCGCGCAAGTATTATTTGTCACCTTATTTGATGATCAAAATTGAGCTTGGTGTTCATGCGTCTCTACAGGAATTGAGAAGGTCATAATGATGTTGTTAAACGACAGTAACAGATATTTAGGCTTCTTGAGAACGATATAACTGTATGAGCCGAAATTTTAGGTCCATCTCGCATGGACTTGCATCAACACAGGTGTGACTTAAGTCTTAAAACATACACTAAAAGATACATGACTATGGTTGTTAAAGGGTTAACATAGTTCAGTGCTGATCATTTTTAAAAAAACTAATTGACATTGTAAAAAAAACATTCAGTGACTTTTGACCATGATGTGTGGTCCACAACAACATAGTTTTGTGATGTTGCGAGAGATTAGCGGCTCGGCACGATGTAATACATTTGAGCTTAACCCTTCAACCGCCAAATTATTCAATCTGAATTCTCACCCACTTGAAGTTGTGTCTCGCTGACGCGATCCACAACTTCAAGTGAATGAAAATTATTCAGATTTGACAAAATGTTTTTAAATAATACTGATTGATATCACATTTTATTTTTAACATGTTTAAAAGGTGATACTTAATGTGTTAATAAAAAATGAAAACCCGAATGTATGCGGCACCGGCGGTTGAAGGGTTAATACTATTTTTCATCACTATAACATATAAATCCCTCAAGTTTACTAAAATTAATAATAAGTATTTGGTGTGTTGAAAAAATTATTCAATAGCATGTTTCTATTCCTACTATCTCCTCGGTGCAAAACAGTCCAAATCATCTTAAATAAGATTACATCGTCAAGCAAATAAAATTATCCAATACCACATCTTGTCAACAATGGTCCAATAAGGACGGTGCAAAACTATCTAATCTCACATTTTAAATTTGTTTTAATCCTACCATGTTACAGTGTAACACAAATTGAGGTAAAAATCGTGTAAAATAACTAATTTAGCATCGATGACCATTAGTAATTTGGTTTAAGTTATCAAACTCATGCATAAATAGTAAATGTTTCAAAAACATCATCTAATCTAATGCTATTGAATACATATGTATATGTACATACAAATTCAGACTTTATACTCACGCTGTTTCTATTTTTTTGTAGTATTCTTTGTTATTAGTACAGGATGTCAAACTTTAAAATGCAATACAGTACATGAAAAACATAATCGTGACCGGTGGCAATGGGGTTACAGCGTTCAATTTAATAGTTTAAATCTTCATCCACTTGAAGTTGTGTCTCGCTACCGAGACCCACAACTTTAGGTGGCTGAAAATTACTGATAATCGTTTAATTTAATATAAAACAAATTGAAAAGTTCAATGTTTAAACACTCATTTCGTTCCTAATAACAGTGCTATAATAAAACGGCTGATAAATCCGTTTTAAAACGGATTAAATCGATTATTGTCGTTCCTAGCGTTGTAAAGGTTAAAGGGGACACATTCAGAAGAGGAATAATATTACTGGCGGATGCTAGTCATCGGGTCATATTCTAGTTCTCGTACGCGTGCACCATGTCAGAGAAAACTGACCATCAGATGGAGTAATTGAACAATATCGTTGATAGAGGTCTCGTTACGATTCTGCCTTGATGTGGAAATAATAACATAAAATAGGTATATTATTCATTTATCAGAACAATCTTCTTCAGTCTGGGAACTGGTTAGTTGCACTATGAATTGACGACTGAAGATAGGCGACACCTGGTGAATACAGCATATCTATAATATTTATAAAACTCTGAGTATGGTCTACAATTGAATGGTTCCGTGCAATAACCTGTTAATTGCGTGTTTTATAGTTTTGAGAAAAACAACTTCAAAGTTTAAGTTCAATATTTTTTCCCATTGATAGCTTTCGTTAAACACAACTTTGTTTATCAATATTATTGGAAAAGTAATTAAAAAAACTCCTAGCACGTCTTGTGCAAATTTTTAATGTTTGCTAACTATTATTTGAAAATAGTGTTCAAGTTCAATATCAAATAGGCTATCTTATGGTAAGTGACATTGCCATTTTATTGCTTACAAAACTGTGGCTGCATTACTTATGCGAGTTTTGTCAGAAACCATGGATATTGATTAGATATCTGTGAAACAATGAATTCACAACTATTTATCTCAATACTTTTGCACATTTAAAATTGATACTATTGATTCATGTTAGAGGTGCTTCCCATTTCTGATTTGTGTTTGTTTATTTGTAAGAACATGTTACGCTGTTACTTAGTAATATTCACCGGATAATCGCACTTGATCTGTTTCGCCAACAGCCATCAACATGTACTTGCCTCTGAGAAAAGTGTTTTATAATGATCGTAGAGCTAAGAATTTTTTTACACATTAATCTTCCCTACCTCAGAACCTTAAATGCGTCGTTATCAACAAGAACCTGTTAATGGCGTTTAACAGGTTATTGCATGCACCTCTTCAATTATTTCAAGTGGACAAATACATTTGAGGAACAACGTGTGTATTTCACTGAGCAAAAACAACATCAACCTTATTTTTCAAAAAAAAGGTGACCTTACATGCGTGTATCCAGATCTCTTATGATACGTCTACTGGTTGATGTGACTGTGACACTTTTATATCGATAATAGCATATCGATTTTCGCTAAGCTCTTTGCTTCTATCTAACGCGATTTAAAACCCAACAAAAATTTTGAAAAAAACATGTATTTAGTAACTAAAAATGGCAGAATATAATATATTGAAAAAACTTTGAAGGTCAGTCTAATCGCTAAAAAGATATGACGAAAACAATCTAGCTGAAATGTAGTTAAAAATGACATGTGAATACATTACATTGTGAGTGCACAATAATTTACTCATTACTAATTTTACTGAATAAATTAGGTATTTTTCATACAATTCTGCTGAATTGAGCACGATAATCTAAAAATTACAAATCAAAATTTTGCACCACACTCATGTTCGGCATCTGTCATTAGAATATCTGATTATGTGAGATGAACATTTCTAATTAGACTGATTAAAGTCGAAGCTGATGTTATTTTTACCCAACGACAAATAATTCTGGACATGCAAACTGTTTTTGAGATGGCTCTAATTGGTACTGTATTACAACTATTTTAATCTGCCGTTAATAATGTAACGCACAAATTACTTGATTTCATTTTCATTTTTTTTTTCATTTTTTTAAATTTCATAATATTATCCAAAACATATGATGCATATGCATCAATTATTTTCTTTTAAGTAATTATCCCACATGTTGTTGAGTGAAAAGTACATCTATGCAATCATAGGGGAATGGAGAAGTTAGATCAACCCTTTAACCGCCAAATTATTCAATTTGAATTTTCACCCACTTGAAGTTGTGTCTCGCTGACGCGATCACCAACTTCAAGTGAGTGAAAATTATTCAGATTTGACAAAATGGAGGTCAGCTCTTTTCAAATCTTGCTGGTTGATGTCACATTTTATCTTTAAAATATTTAAAATGTGGTACTTAATGTGCTAGTAAAAAATGAAAACCCGAATATATGAGTCACCGGCGGTTAAAGGGTTAGGGGAAGGGCGGGCAAAGGGAGCCACTTAACGTTTCTATGGTATTTGTGGAGAATATTCGAGCTATTTTCAAACTAATGACTGTTCTATGTAGGCTACATGCAATGTAGATACATATAGCAAACACACTTAATGTTTCGGTGATACCTTATTTTAATTATAAGCCAAATAGATTTGCTCTCAAAGTGGCCACCTTTGCCCAATAGCTTGGGCAAAGGGGGTCAGCTCATTGGGCAAAGGGGGCCACCCACACTTTGGGAACTTTTTTTATTTTGATACACAAGTGTGTACACCGAAGAGAGCTTAATAAAACAGATATGAAAAAACCTTTCATTTGATGTATATGGTGACATGTTGTGTTGGACATAATTCTAAGTAATATACTATATTCTTTCGTTCACTGGGATTCCTTTGTGAAACATGCACCCATTGAAATTTAGTGGGCAAAAGGGGCCATGCTGTATGGGCTTTGTATTGAAATGGCCTGGCCCCCTTTGCCCTGTCCCCCGTTGCCCAAGGGGTAGAGGTGGGAAACTAAATCTATTATCTCTCCCCGAAGTAATCTCTTGACTGAAGCAATGACTAGAAAACAAAGGCAATATAATGTACCACACAAAACAATGGATTTTCAGAAGAAATCACATAAATTTATCAAGAGAATCATACAGATATATGAGGTTATATTCATAAGATTGTTGCCATAAACCCCCCCCCCCCCACCCATTGTCTATCATTTTTATCTACGATATGTATGAGATGTCTATTTATGTTTTTTGTATACACATATTCACAATTCATAGCTATGACATCATTTATATTTCATACAACACCTCATAATTAAAATATCATTGACGGCCCCCTTTGCCCACCGGCCCCCTTTGCCCGCCTCTCCCCTAAGCTTAACATTGGGCCAGTGTAGTATTACTGTACATTGGGTGTCTTGTTAATCTGAGTCGGACTACTTTGAAGATACATCCTGTGAAACCCTAAACCTAACGTCTTGCAATCAGCACACAATTCCCAGCAAATACGGGGCATTCACCCAATGTTGTATCAATGTTGGGCCAGCGTCGAAGACGGTGGGCCAACAATAAAACAGCATTTGGTGAATGCCCCGTGTTTGCTGGAAACCCACTCTCTGACATCGCCTTCTCATCATATGAAATTAATGCACTTCACTTCTGATCCAAAAAACACTTATCTGCTCACTTTACAAGTAAGCAGATACTGCCTTTTGGCTTTGCACTGGAGAAAACGAATCCACGTAGATTATCGAAAGATCAAAATACTATCAGAGTGTTGTTTCGCCACCACAGAGTAGGCCTACTGAGTGAGGAAAAACACGAGAGAGGTTGAGGAAACCAATGCGCACCTGAGCGTCTGTAGATGGGGATCCCTACTCGGATGATTGCAACCAGGGGACCTCCCTGATCCCACGTGGAAAGAGGGTCATTCCGGCATGATTATAATACCCGTGAGACATCCATCTGCCGCTGGGGATGCGGGGATCAATAGCAGATACAAAAGAGTATACACGTGGCTGACTGTCACCGGCGCGCAATCCTATTATCCACAAACGTCCAATCAAACGAATGGGCATTAACCCTTTGACTTCCAGGCCGGGGTGCATGCCAGGATCCAGATATACTGGTGTGGGAGTTCTATTTTTCGTCATTTGAAGCTGGAATTGCTAACGCAATTTCCAGCTTCAAATGACGAAAAATACATAAATGTAGTATATATTTGACGAAAATTTGTGTCATTTTATCGTTACGTTCATTGACGAATGACGACGGAAATTTCCGTCATGTATGGTAGTGAAAAGGCATTAACCAATAATTCCGGTAATGGGGATAGCGTGTAAGAGGTAAAGCCGATTAACTAAGAAGTCCCGGTGATTCACATCTGGGCCCATATTCTCGTACAGGTTATGATATATCGCAGGCTTCGGATTGGTCGAGATGGCCATCTCGACCAATCCGAAGCCTACGATATATCGTAACTTGTACGAGAATACGGTGTCAGAGACTCTTCCTGTGAGGCCTTGCGTGGTAGTTTTTCGGCCTAAGCGTTTCCGGTGATATTCGCCTAATATTGCGAGAGCAGCATGTTCGCCTGTATAGATATGTGCGAGCATAATTATTCGCTAATATGCGAGCGAATATGAATCTTAGAATTTCGCGAATGCTAGACAGCGCTTGCGAATGTTGCAAACGAGCTGAAGAATAATAGCAAACAAATGCTGCGAGCTCCTTGCAAATGTTATGAATGCTTGCAAATGCGTACAAATGGGCTTGCAAACGTTACAAACGTTACAAATGCAAATGAAGAAAATCACGTGATATATTTATTTAATTATCACTAAATGCGAAATGTTTTAAACAACTTTTGATCATATAATTTTCTCATATACAGCATAAGTTTTTCTTATATAATTTTTTATCGACTTTTATGTGCCAAAATGTATTATGTAATTTTTAACCATGCAGCTAATTTATATTCTCATATATATTAGAAGTATTTTTCTATATAATTCTTACTCACGTTTTTACATTTCATGTTAACTTCCTGCCAGCCAACCTGCTTGTTTTGGTTGTTATCTTTATTGTTTATTTTACATGTCGCTTGACTAGCCGATTAGAGCTAATGTTATATGTTTTTACTTTTGCGACTTGAAACAAAACTTATCTTACATGTGAATGATGCTATAATGATGTCTAAAACCCCTGTCTAACAGGATACGAAAATACGAGTTTGCTTCGCACAGTGTGCATGGTGAGTGGCAATTCGGAAGGGTACGGGACGGTACGAGAAATGGTGTAGCATGTAAGACAATTACAAAATTAGACAATTACAAATTATTAGGGAAACCTCGCGGACCACTGCCTTCGGTTTGAGATTCGTACGGTGCGTATCTCAATTCGGATTGTGTGTGAGGAGCGCACAGCGCGCAGCGCGGGGCCCTGCGCGAAATTACTGTCGATACACTGGTCTCAACTTTAACTCAACGTGACCGCCTTGAGAAGGGAGAAACAATTCTGTTTCTCTGAAAACCCCACACGGAAACAGCGGGGCTCGAACCCGGGACGCATGTATGATTGGCGAGGCAGTCAGGCGCTCTAGCCATTGCGTCACGTTCCCTTCAACTATACAATTTGGACTGTATTGTTATAATATACATATTAATGCGTAGCAGTTCGTTGGGTTCGGATCTGTAGAAGTCTACGCATGGGCCGCAATGTACGTTTACAAATACTCGGCGAATATGGCTAATTTTAAGAGATTGTCAAAAATTTTCATTCGTAAGTCCTAAAGCGATTCCAATATCCAGGGTGTGCAATCTGTAAAACAACCGTTTTTTTCTAAGATTTATATATAACATAATAATTACTGAGCCAAATGAGAGCTAGTGTCGTGGTGTTTAATGAGTTAATATATACCAGCCAATCATTAAAACAAATTTTGATACCCCAATTATTTTGACATACGATACATGCTACAGTACTGATTTAGCAAAATGGGACAAGCTTTTTCAGTGGGGCTAGCCCCGGCTAACGCAGGCTAGCCCTGGGCTAGCCCCATGTTCTCTCCCCACCCCATTTGGGGCTCGCATGTATGCGCCCAAAGTTATAAAATCCTTTAGCCGGGCCGCAATGTGCGTTTTGGTATAAGTTCATATAACTGGAGCCGCGCTCATAACGCCGGGGCTCAAGCCAATGTAGAGCCTCGGCGAATAAAGTCAACGCCTGTATGTGTTAGTCAGGCGCGCTTCTCGTCTGGTCCAGTTTCAAGCTCGACCGGTGCGCCGGGCGAGCCTGACTTTCCAGGTGCCTGCTTTTTCATCTACAGTTAGGTCTATTCCAGTGACCGTAGCTTCATAAAACCACCGATTTTCTGAATTTATACACTGAACTGCTTTTCCGATACTAAAGATAATGTCTAAATGCTAAAGGCTAAATGCTAAATGGCTAAGCAGAAATAAATGAGGACTGCAACAGGTCTAGATGTATACGCGTACGGACACTCAATTATTGCACGTTTAGATCAACTCAGAGTTGTTTAGATGATGCTGAATGTGGTCAAGCTGAGCGCGCCCTGTCTTGCCCAGAGCGAGCCTGGCCAGCCCGGCGAGATGACACATAGTTCACAGCATCCATGTTAGCCGCCACACAGTATACTGGGTGCAAGCCCAAGTAGGATTTGGGCGGGTATATTTTCCTGGCCCGAACCGTGTGGGGGCTCGAGCCCATTTCATGCGCTGGGCGCAACCAATTTTGCGCCTGTCTCGCCGGGCTTGCGCCCGGGCTAATGACGGGCTGGCCAGCGTTAACGCAGGCCAGCCACTGATGAAAAATCTGTCCCATTTTGTGAAATCAGTACTGTACCTGACATATACCAAAAACAATACTTGTCCCAAAATGCCCCTATCATGCCTATGTTGTCCCCAAATGCACTTATGTACTCTGCCGTGCAAAGCCAAAAGGCAGTATCTGCTCACTTTTCAAGTAAGCAGATACTGCCTTTTGCCTTTGCAGAGCAGTACTGTATCAATATAACTGAGTGAACTGCATTATTCTTAATTAGCGATGACAATGAACGCGCATTGACCCGTCATAACCCGAAGCCGTCATTCGACCTAGAGCTATCATTGGCTTCAGCATTTCACGACATGCAATAACGACATTATTGTTTATTTATGATTGTACAACGACTGTAGAATCGATAGTGTGTTATGTCATGTTAATTTACCGTATCAGCATGCACTGCGTTGAGCTATGCTCAATTTAACTACATACCATAATACACATACTACTACATACCATAATATACGTGCCCGGCCATGAGCTGTGGTCGTAGCTTTATACAATAATTATTGTATTTTATTTGTCGCAGCAAATTGGAATCGCTTCCCAATTTAATTGGGGAGCAATTTACATTTGCTAGGGTAAATAGATACTCAGCCCTTTAACCACCGAATTATTCAACTGGAATTTTCACCCACTTCAAGTGAAAGAAAATTATTCAGATTTGACAAAATGGAGGTCAACTGTTTTCAAATCTTTCTGATTGATATCACATTTATCTTTAACATGTTTAAAATTTGGTACTCAATTTTGCTAATAAAAAATGATGTTTTCTACAATCGGATCAAGATGCATCGCGACAGAGAATAACCAGAGCCGAAAGCTAAGGCTCTATTGGATGCTACGTTAACCCCTAACCATCAACGCGGAGAATTATTCTGTATAAATCATAGAGACCAAAGGGTTTTTTCCATTTGAAATCAGCATAGGCCTAAATGTCTTAGCTCTTTCCGATTCATTTGAATACCCATGTTATGGGTCTACGACCATTAGAAATAGTCTGGGGCGGATGCAGAAAATAATCTGACAGGGTTCCAATTTACTCATATTATATATACATATATGTATCATAATATGTGCCTATGTGTATCATATATGTATCATATATATCATATACACGCTGGTGCTAGGCAACTCTGGTGTTTAGCTGCGCTTGTATCATTATATTATAATATAGGCCTATATTAATTTAAGTCCCAATTATAAATAAAGTGATAAAGGTGAATGGACAAAAAAGGAAATAAGCGATATAAGATCAAACTTCCAATTTAAATGTGAAAATCGCCAACTTTATAGTATATAATTATGTAGGTCTTAGGACTGGAGGGGTGGTGTGGATGTTATGTAATAGTCAAGGCGCCACCGTGGGCGTGATCCATTGTTTACCATGTTTACACATCAATAAGGCGTGACAACTAATGGTACCTTCTAACGACCTGCAGCCGACCCCCTCCGAACATTCTATCGCCAACGATTAGGCTTATCAATCACTTTAAATTACTTGTTTCCTTTAATATTAACGTTAATATGTTTAATATTAACAAAATATACCTGTCATTTTCGTTTTGGAACCCGGTCATTTTGTTTGTATCACGCTGACAGGGTTCCAAACCTAAAAAATACCGTTTTTATGTCTGAAACCCTATAATCTGATCGATTTGAAAATACTGACCGGGTTCTGTCAACCCGGTCTAAATCCGCCCCTGATAGTTTTCCTCTCATAGTGAGAGGATCGATTTTATTTTACGTCAGAATCTGACGTCTACAGACGTCAGATTCTGGCGTCTAAAGTTGATCCCCGCGAGGCAAGGGTTTAACCACTATAGCACGAATATGGCCGTTTCTAATCTCTTTTATTAGCTTCTTAAATCGCAGTTATTGGGAACGAAATTGGCGTTTAAACATGAAGATTTGCAAATCTTCTGTCTCAAATAAAATAAATATATATGAGTAATTTTCACACACTTGAACTTAGGAATCGCGGTAGCGCAACAAAACTTCAAGTGGGTGAAAATTGGAAATAAAATTAAAAAACCTGAGCGAGATAAAGATTAAGCGCAAAACACACATTCCTCTCTACCAAGTCTCGATGCAGTATACGCTTAGGCCTACTTGTAAGGTAATCAGATAGGCATACTGCAGCATTGCACGTCAGCATCAGCGGATACTGGAGAACGTGCAAAACTAGTATTGTTACAAAAAATTATGCATTATCACACTTCGAATTTTAAAATCCGACCACATAACATAGACATTATTTTCCTATGCCCTCAACTATAAAATATTGAATACTTCTCCACATTCACAACTATTTGGGGGAACCACCGATCAGGAGTCAATGGAAACGTTTTGTTTTGATACACACAGAAAATATTATGTTATTCATAATTTAACTTAAATTATCCATTAAATTGTGGTATGGTTGCGCTTGATAGGTCATGATTACTAGGGTACACTTCTTTGCAAAATAACTTATACATGACCCGTTTTGTCTGTAATGTCCACTCATAATTTATGTATTTATGGATACTGCACAGAGATATAATATAAATGTTACATACAAATCATCAACATTGCATATTATGCATGAGCTGTATACCATGTGACCAGCCACCCCAAAAAATGTACAGTTTATAGCCAATATTTCTAAAATTAAAATTATAGTGGATTGGATAGTCTTGTCTTTTCCCTTTTGGAAACTGTTTTTAAATATATTTACTGCTTGTTTGTGAAGTTTTACCTTTGTAGTTTTCTTCTGGCACCATCACAATTTAATTAAATGACATTACATCGCATTGTAACAATAGAACATGCGGTACGTTCTGTCGTGCCAGTATTTTGTTTTGCTTGTGTGTACCTATCAATTTCATTCATCATTTCAACACATCAAAACAGTATTATGTTACTTAAGTAAGTCGCGGTAGTAATAACACCTGGCCAATTAGAATCGTGTGGTGAGTCGGAAAACATGACAGCGGATGTGCCGCGACATTAAGAGCAAATCAGGTTTCTGAAATAGAATGCTCTTTATATCGGACGCTTTTTTAGTAGAGCAGACATAAACGAAGCCAGGTATTACCGTGCTAAAACAGGTGTGTCGACCTACCTCAACAGTCAACATCGACATAAGACGTCAGAATCTGACGTCTATGGACGTCAGATTTTAACGTCTAAAGTCGATCCCGTACTGAAACAGCAGAGTATTTGTAATACCCCAGCTGTACCCCATAACATAGGTATTCAAATGAATCTGAAAGAGCTAACTAAGACATTTATGATCATTTCAGATTGAAAATATCCTTTGGTCTCTTGATTTATATAAAACTATTTCAGCGCTTTAACCCTTTAACCGCCAAATTATTCAATCTGAATTTTCACCCACTTGAAGTTGTGGATCGCGTCAACTTCAAGTGAGTGAAAATTATTCACATTTGACAAAATGGAGGTCAACTGTTTTCAAATATTGCTGATTGATTGTATATTTAACATGTTTAAAAGGTGGTTCTTAATTTGCTATTAAAAAATAAAAACCCGAATATATGCGGCACTGGCGGTTAAAAGGTTAAGGGTTATAAAACACATTGCGAGGCACGCATACACCCTTTGGGTGATAACCTGATACCCTGTAAAATAGCAACGAGTTGGACACGACACAAAAAATTATTTATATATACAGGTATAGGCCTTTAAAATGGTTGTTGTAGTTAACGTATAAACGACGTTTCAAGATATTCAACAGCAGCTATTATCTTGATTTAACAGCATTAAATCAGAATGTTTCAGAAGGCCGAAGCCTTTTTATCGGTCGCATTTTGCTTATGGTTTTTTGACTTTCCAGTTGAAAACACGTAAAAAAGGTACAGTATAATCATTGAAAAAACGCTTACAAAATGTTACAAATTTTGGTTGACGGGAACTGTTGAGACAACCTGTACGAGGCCCGTAAATCACATACATGAATTAAAATAATGTATATACTTTATGTAACCAACTGCTCGCCAGTTTTAAGTGTAGGCGTAGTTATCATTGAAATGATGTAGTTTAAAATACGTCTTGTTACAGTACACGTTATGTTGAAAATATACACAATAGTTGAGATATGTACACATGGAATAAAGGGAACTAAAAATTGTCTGTCATCAGTTTCTCGCACCAAAACCAGAGATAAAGTAGATTTTATGCACCTTGCAGCAAAAACGACACTCTGGAAAAAGTAGAAACCTAATTAAAACCTCTAATCACACTGCACTGCATATATCTAGCCCGATAGATTCCTTCAAACGATCAGTTTAGAGGCATCATACATTATAAAAATGGCATTTATGATCTCCCACATGATCCGTGGCAAATAAACCAGATAATAAATTCTGATCAAATACTGGCAAATTTGAACTCAAATACAGATGCCTGAGCTGGGCTATGGGTGATTTGGAGCATGGTCAGATACGTACTGCAAAACAGTAGCCATTTCTCTCTCCAGTTCAAGACAACTGTATTTTTACAATGCCACAACGTCATACACAGCTGAACATGTTTAGACAATGGTGCTAATCAGGAGCCTTATTTCTGGCAATACACAAACAAAAAAAGAAACTTCTCAAACGTCCTTGGTAAACCAAGTTCTCGATGTCAAATGCAATCTACAATAATTACATGTTGCTGGATAACATAATTATATACGTATTGGGCATATATATAAAATAAAGATGCCTTGAAGTGTACCTCTTAAACATTTAATTGATTGGTCGAACAAATCGTGAGCATCACTGTTCTGTCACTCATGATGAAGGATTTCTTTTGTAATATATCCCAACTAGTCGGTGGTACTCAGGGCCTCACATGCGAACATGTAGGCAGCTTCTTATTGTTTGGTAGCTGCTCTTTTCTGTTGCACCTGAAGATCATGACGCAAACCATTAAAGGCCTGCTGTGATCCATATAAATGTCAGAATGGTAATATCCTGCTTGTTCCCTCTCTGATTATAGCTGGAATATGTAGACATATATCTCTCATGAGCAGTGGGGAATCAATAGTTTCTCTCAGTATGCACTATAATTATGATAAAACCTGATGTCCTGTTGAATTGTATCAACTAAGGTCGATTACACCTATTACAATAATATAATTTGTTTTTTGCAGCATAATTAAAACATATCAGTTTAATAAAGATACACATTTTCATCTACCGAAAAATCCCGAAAAAACCCTCGACACAATATTGTTTTAACGTTGAGCCGGAGTCGTAGACAGTTGAGCAACTATGAAATATCAGTGACTGAATGTGTCATGTTTACTGGTCGGCTTAATACATCTACCGCAGTGTTAAAATAACGTTCAAGTAGGCCTTGTGGTTATGCCAGGCAAATATGAGACGTGGGCCCAATGTTAGCCTACCGTGTACGACGCAGCCACAACATTGAACCAACATTGGGTCGAGGAATTGAGAGTTTTTTTAAGATATCCATGAGGATAAATTGAAAAATCGTCGACACTCTTTGACTGGATCGATTGTCGTGGATCGACGGTTTTTTGTGAGATTATCTATTTATTGTCCGCGTTTTAGCCGCAGCCAAAACAAAATGAAGGTGCCAAGTCGAGGCGCACGAACTGGACGACGTGCCGAGAAGTCAAAATAAAACGAATATTGCTTACAATTTTATCTGCTAACATGTCACTTTGTGAATCCGTTGAAATTGAATGGAATTTTGTAGGAAGATTAAATAAATATCCGGGGAAATGAGCACATCTGAAATATTTAATGAGTGTTATTATAATTATTTGCTTGTCATTCAATTAAATTTGACAAAATACAATAATTATCTGAATATCATCTTACATAGATGTATGATATAACGCGACCTCTCTAGTTTAGATTAAAAATATAATTTAACCCATTGACTACCAGAATCAATTGCTGCTGCAATCTTGCTGAGAAAAGGGGAAGGCCCGGAGTTATATAGCCTACTCTTTTTGAAAGACATGGTTCACATAATACAGTGTAATATGAAGCGGAGAAAATTGATATTTAGTCAAAACAGATCAGACTTGGTCTAATGTAAATCTAAACGATAGACAAAGCAGGGATGGACGGGACTTCAGATGTCAGACTTCATAGCTAGGGTATAAAATTTCTGAGTTCCGGCTTCGGATTTCAGGCTTCTAATTCCAGAGTTATTTAGGAACACCAATCAAAGTAATTAAAACTTTGGACTTCAGACTACAGATTATCCCAACGGATGTTCCGATAGATTTAATTATTATTTTACCAAAAGTGAATTATTCGCCATGCTTATAATATGGGAACCAATACATGGTCTAATCGGAAATATTAACTGTTACAGTTGATTAGACCAATTGAAAAGAAAAAAACACATATTTTAAACATATCGAAATACAATATTTCTGAAGGATGTTTATTTCCAGAGTTTAAAATTTAAAATAGCCGCTAAAATATAAATAAATTCTATCATGCATCATCACTGGAATACGCGCATTATTTTTGTATTTAAATAAATTTTTAAAACAAAGTGAATTCCCTTTAGGGTTGATCTAATATATATCTGTCATTCTTATTATGTGAAGAATTATTGTTTTTTGACAATGGGCAAATTGTAAATAACAACAACAACAGCAACAACAACGACAAAGATGAAAACTGGTATACAGCACAGTCATGTTCAAATGGAACATTAACATGTATTTTCATAACAAACAACATTAATATGAACCATTTAACCGCCAAATTATTCAATTAGAATTTTCACCAACTTGAAGTTGTGTCTCACTGACGCTATCCACAATTTCAAGTGAGTGAAAATTATTCAGATTTGACAAAATGGAGGTCAACTATTTTCAAATCTTCCTGATTGATGTCACGTATTATTTTTAATATGTTCATAATCTGATATGCAATGTGCTAATACAAATGTAAAATAACGCATATATTCGGTCCGGCAGCATAAGGGTTAACAGTCAGGTTTACACGTTTACCATGTGTAAGGCATTGTTGGTGGGGTGTTGGGGCTAATACGTGTGTAGGGGTAATATAATTGACATTGTCCACACATGATCATGTCCCTTTTATTTATTCTGCTAGTTCTTAAAATGCTACGCAGAACTACTGTATGTCGTGCCTTGCATTTAGATTTGTGTACGTGTCTTTTCGATGACTTTAAGAATAAAGTCAGGAATTTTTGGTTTTAGAATTTTGTCGCAACCCTTAATAATATCTGGGATTTATCGCTACGATGCTCTGATCGTGATAATTCGTTAGCATTTAGGTCACGAACTGTCAATCTGTTTAAAAATGTGATATTGACACAAGGGAAATATAATTATTATGTAATATTATGTAATTTAATTATAATATATATATGATATATGTTCAATTTAATTATAATTATAATAAATATTAGATTTCCTAGTGTGGTTTGCCCTGTCTATAAATTAACAAGCATCCAGTATCCCATATGACACATCACAATAACAGCGGAGACAAAATGAATGAATGAATGAATGAATGAATGAATGAATGAATGAATGAATGAATGAATGAATGAATGAATGAATGAATGAATGAATGAATGAATAAATGAATGAATAAATAAATGAATGAAAAATAAATGAATGAATGAATGAATGAAAGAATGAATGAATGAATGAATGAATGAATAAAATATTGAATGAATGAGCATGAATAAATGAATGAATGAATAAATGAATGAATGAATGAATGAATGAATGAATGAATGAATGAATGAATGAATAAATGAAAGAATGAATAAATAAATAAATGAATGAATGAATGAATGAATGAATGAATGAATGAATGAATGAATGAATAAATGAATAAATGAATGAATAAATGAATGAATAAATAAATAAATGAATGAATGAATGAATGAATGAATGAATGAATGAATGAATGAATGAATGAATGAATGAATGAATGAATGAATGAATAAATGGATGGATGGATGAATGAATGAATGAATGAATGAATGAATGAATGAATGAATGAATGAAAGAATGAATGAATATATGAATGAATGAATGAATGAATGAATGAATGAGCCTTGGGGCTAATATATGTGTAGGGGTATTACAATTGACATTGTTCATACATAATCATTATGCCCCTTTTACTTATTCTACCAGTTCTGAAAATGCTTTGCTGAACTACTGTATGTTGTGCCTTACATTTATACCTGTGCACATACAGACTAAACTAACCAAGTATAGTGAGATGAATCAGATGGCACTGCTGTCTAGACCCACGTTTTAAAATTCGAGCCCTGGCAGTCTAAGAGCAAGCACGGTACTTCTCGGAGGCTTTCCAGAATACTGAATTCTTTGGTGTGTGTGTGTGTGTGGGGGGGGGGGGCATTTTTGAAACCACAATACCGGAGTGGGGGACGAGCCTATAATATTCGATGTGACAGCCCAACAAATGAAATGAATGGGGTTTTAGGCCACCTTTGTGCACATATTGGCTAAACTTTGCCAGGAGAGCCCCCTGAAGATGGTGAGATGAATGAGATGCCCTCCAGACACAGGATTTGAAATTAAAACCCTGGCGGTCTGAGGCTAAACTCGCTACTTCTCGGTCACGGAGGCTCCCCACAATATTTATTCCTGACCTGGGAAGAAACGTTTTGTTTCTTTGAAACTTGAATGCTAGACTGGTGTTCGACCCCGCGATCTCCGACTTTCCAAGCAGGCAGCTTTAACCACTACACCAGGACCACCGCTTCATGCTTCTATGTGATTTGCTAAGGATAGAAGATAACATTCAACATAATCGTTTTATTCTAAAGAAGTTAGAAACTGTGCCGTTGTATTCCCTGGTAACAAAAAGATATGGTCTGGTGAAAAAAAATAAAGCCTCATTATTGACGAAGATATATGTTAACTTAAATAATTTCATGGTGGCCATTTTAACTTTTGCGTTTTAAAAAAAAACCAAGTGTTAGAATCCTACATCCGCCCAGATAACATCGTAGTATAGGGATGTTAGACATGCATAATCGAAAGAGAAGAACAAATATCAGCCAAAACAAGGTCACCTTTTGGCTGCCGGGCTAGCTAGAGTATACGATATAATGTAACCGGTTACATACGTTTGTCTACAAAATACGGTTCTCCACATTTGAAATTGCTACCTGGGAAATAAATACAACATAAGAATTATTGGCGTCTATAGCTGCATGCTCATGGTAATTAATCTGTGATATATCGCAACTTGTACGAGAATAAGGCCCCGCACTCTCGGATTAGAGCGTGCTCTAGATCCATGAATCCTCATGGGATTAATTGCTCACGGTTTGTGAATATTTGCTAATTGTTAGTCACACGTGTTCACATTTCTCATGCTGACCATATTCATGGAATCCTAACCCTTAAACCTTAAAGTGCTGAATTATTTTTATGTAAACCATGGAGACCAAAGGGTTTTATTTAATTTGAAATCATCATAAATGTCTTAGTTAGCTCTTCCTGACTAAGTTGAATATCTATGTTGTGGGTCTACGGCCATCATAAATATTTTTACTCTAGCAGTGTGGAGAACGACTTTAGCCGTCAGGATCTGACGTCTACAGACGTCAGATTCTGACGACTAAAGTCGGACCCCGCGCTGTAAGGGTTAATCCAGCTTTTTACCAGGTTATACAAGATGATTAAATCACACGACAATTCACTTGGAATCACATACAGAATTAAAATCATGGTAAATTGCATTGCCATAATAAAACAGCCTAAAACCCCATTCATTTCATTTTTTTGTCCAGTTACACTTTATAAAATGACATCAATTTATTGTAGGTATATGTTATCATTTGTATGAAGATATCATTAGATTAAATTTAATTGCAAGCTGAACATGTCCTAACACAAGTAATAAATAAATAACACAAACCAAACGGGCTCTTATGTATACATGGTATAACCTACATTCATTATCCTACGGAATGAACATTGGTTCGAGTTGACATCTAATAATGGTACGAGTTGACATCTATTAGTGGTACGAGTTGACATGGGTACGAGTTGACATGGGTACGAGTTGACATCTGTTGTGTTATGAGAGATGTCAGCTCGTACCATCATCTGATACCTGCCTTGTTGGGTACGAGTTGACATCACTTGTGGTACGAGTTGACATCACTTGTGGTACGAATTGACATCTATTGGTGGTACGAGTTGACATGGGTACGAGTTGACATGGGTACGAGTTGACATGGGGCGAGTTAACATGGGTACGAGTTGACTGTCACCCTTTCTGGCAATACACAAACAAAAACAGAAACTTCTCAAACATCCTTGGTAAACTAAGTTCTTAATGTCAAATGCAATCTACAATAATTACGATTACATGTTGTTGGATAACATAACTAGGCCTATATACGTATTGAGCATACATATAAAATAAAGAGGTCTTTAAGTGTACCTTTTAAACATTTAATTGATTGGTCGGACAAATTGTGCGCATCACTGTTCTGTCACTCATGATGAAGGATCTCTTTTGTAATATATCCTAACTAGTCGATGTTACTGGGCTTCACATGCTAACATGTAGGCAGCTTCTTTTCGTTTGGTAGCTGCTCTTTTCTGTTGCACCTGAAGATCATGACGCAAACCATTAAAGGCCTGCTGTGATCCATATAAATGTCAGATATGGTAATATCCTGTTTGTTCCCTCTCTGATTATAGCTGGAATATGTACACATGTATCTCTCATGAGCAGTGGTGAATCCATAGTTTCTCTCAGTATGCCTTATTTAGAGAGTTTAAAGTAAAATCAACTGAAAAGTCAAATAACCTTTTGGATAAAATGGACCATAACCACCCACCTTGATTGCTCGTCAGCATTTGTTCGGTGGTGCCGAATTTTGTACTATTAGTTATTCCAACTTTTTATCATATCCGACTGGGATCTCAACCCATCCACCCACTTCCCTGAATTTATCTTTTTTTTTCTTTTTTTTTAATGTTTCCTCGACTAAATCCAGATGAAGCAGTATTATGATAAAACCTGATGTCTTGTTGAATTGTATCAAAAAAGGTCAATTACACCTATTACAATAATGTATTATGCTTTTTGCAGCATAATTAAAACATATCAGTTTTTGCAAATCTTATCTACCGAAAAATCTCGAGAAAACCCTCGACACAATATTGTTTTAACGTTGAGCTGGCGTCGTAGACGGTTGAGAAACTTTGAAATATCAGTGACTGAATGTGTCATGTTTACTGGCCGGCTTACCCTTTAGACTGCTAAACACGTATACATACGTTTTATGACGTTGCTAGACACGTAGGGCCTACATATACGTGTGAAAAAACTAGCGAAATAAGAGTGGGTATTGTCGCAATGAAAAACTAATTATATTAAAAATAAAAGTATTATGCTCGTCATACGTGGTAGGAATAATTGAGGATCGTGTTTGGCGTTCCTTGTGTTTTTCGTTTTTCCGATTGTTATCCGTAAAGGTGCTACCTAGCGGGTATTTTAGAACTACAAATAACAGGTGCACGCTGACAACAATTTTTTATTTACCAACAATACTGTGGTTATTTTAACCAAAGAAAATATAATATTTTCCTTGTTTTAACCCAATAAAGCACTCAACCTATACACAATTTTAGAAAGATGATTTTATCAAAAATGAGTTTATATCGGTCCATAGTTTTACCAAAAAATGGTTTCAAATTTGTGTTGCCTACAATTGGATCTAATTTTCATTTTCAAAATGGCCGCCACAAGAACAGTACAGAAAGTGGAAATGCGCCATATCTCAGTAACCAGTCATCATATGAAAACAAATAATGCCTCTACATATAGATTTTCGGGTACGGGGAATGCTTTGGTGGCATTATTTTTGTCATTCAAGGTCAAGGTACCACCCTGGATCAATGTCATAGGTCATTATAAGCCACCAGCAAGTGAAATAGGCCATATCTCAGTGACTTGTCCTGATATAAAACCAAGTTATGGCTCTACACCTACGTTTTCGGGTACGGGGACGCCGTTGGTCCCATTATTTTTGTGTGTTCAAGGTCAAGGTCACACCATGGGTCAATGTCATAGGTCATGTCAGCCACCAGAAAATTAAAATATGCCATATCTCAGTACCTTGTAATCATATAATAACAGTTAATGGTTGTACACCTAGGTTCTCGGGTATGGGGAATCCGCTGGTGCCATTAGTTTTGTGATCGAAATGAGCTGAATTGAACCAAACCCAACAAAAATAGGCTATTTTCATCTATTTTAAGCTGATTTGACATTTCTGTGACCTTGCAATGACCTTTTTATGACCTTCGGGTAACACCCCTGTCAAGCCCAACCCCAACCCATGTCACCATGTGTACTTGGGCTTGGATTCTTCTTAATGTATTTGAAGTACTGGTCATTGGTCCAAACATGACAATCGTTGAATTATTTGGTCTATTTCTGCCATATGAGAAAGTGGTGACATAAGGGTGATTTGATTGGGTATTGCCCCTCCAGCCCTTATATTAACCCTGTAACCTTATGGGGTCTTTTCATATATTTCCACGCTGTGGTCTATGTGAGTTTCAACCACCATTGGCATCTCAAGTGAGTTGAATTGAAGCAAAACAAACAAAAATAGGCTATTTTCACCTATTTGAATCTGACTAGACCTTCTGTGACCTTGAGATGACCTTGTTGTGACCTTGGGGTAACACCCCTGTCAAGCCCAACCCCCAAACCATGTCACCATGTGTACTTAGGTTTGGGATTCATCCAATGTGTATGAAGTAGGCCTACTGGCCATTGGTCCAAGCATGACAATCGTTGAGTTATTTTGTCTATTTCTGCCATATGAGAAAGGGGTGACATAAGGGTGATTTGATGGGGTATTACCCCTCTAGCCCTTATATTACCCCTGTAACCTCTTGGGGTGCTTCGGTTATATTTCCATGCTGGGGTCCAGGTGAGTCTCAACCACCATAGACATCTCAAGTGAGCTGAATTGAAGCAACACAAAAATAGGCTATTTTCACCTATTTGGAGCTGATTTGACCTCCCTGTGACATTGAGATGACCTTGTCATGACCTTGGAGTAATACTCCCTGTGAAACCCAACCCCAACCCATGTCACCATGTGTAGGGGCCCACTTGGGCTGGGATTCATTAAATGTATTTGAAGTACTAGCCATTGGTCCAAACATGACAATCGTTTTGTTATTTGGTCCATTCCTGCCATACAAGAAAGGGGTGACATAAGGGTAATTTGATGGGGTATTACCCCTCCAGCCCTTATATTACCCCCTGTAAACTCTCGGGGTGTTGTGGTATAGCTCCATTCTGGGGTCTTGGTGAGTTTAAACCACCATAGACATCTCGAATGAACAGAAGTTGAGCAAAACTCTCCAAAAAGCTATTTTCACCCATTTTAAGCTGATTTGAACCTGTTTTAATTGAATTTGGTTGCCATGGTTACCAGATAAACACAGATAAATGACCAATAAAAGCAGATAATCATACATGGGCCTGTAATATATCTGTTATTGCACTTTTTATTCCAAATTATAATATTATTTATCTATGGCTGGCCTGATGATAACAAACCTTATTTAGAAAAATATGGTGATGAAAGGGTTAAACTTGGTCAGCAGTGATGGCCCACACATCCTGCCGAGCCAGCAGCCAAAAGGTCAATCTAATCAATGTTAGCCTATCGTGTACGACGCAGACACAACATTAAACCAACATTGGGTCGATGAATTTAGGGTTTTTTGAGATATCCATGAGGATAAATTGAAAAATCATCGACACTCTTTGACTGGATCGATTGTCGTGGATCGACGGTTTTTGTGAGATTATCTATTTATTGTCCGCGTTTTAGGACGTTGAAGGTGCCAAGTCGAGGCGCACGGACTGGACGACGTGCCGAGAAGTAAAAATTAAACGAGTTGCTTACAATTTTATCTGCTAACATGTCACTTTGTGAATCCGTTGAAATTGAATAGAATTTTGTAGGAAGATTAAATAAATATCCGGGGAAATGAGCACATCTGAAATATTTAATGAGTGTTATTATAATTATTTGAATGTCATTCAATATAATTTGACTAAATACAATAATTATCTGAATATCATCTTACATAGATGCATGATATAACGCGACCTCTCTAGTTTAGATTAAAAATATAATGTAACCCATTGACTACCAGAATCAATTGCTGCTGCAGTCTTGCTGAGAAAAGGGGAAGGCCCGAAGTTATATAGCCTACTCTTTTTGAAAGACATGGTTCTCATAATACAGGGTAATATGTAGCGGAGAAAATTGATATTTAGTCAAAATAGATCAGACTTGGTCTAATGTAAATCCAAACGATAGACAAAGCAGGGATGTACGGGACTTCAGACGTCAGACTTCATAGCTAAGGTATAATATTTCCGGCTTCGGATTTCAGGCTTCTAATTCCAGAGTTATTTAGGAACACCAATCAAAGTAATTAAAACTTTGGACTTCAGACTACAGATTATCCCAACAAATGTTCCGATAGATTTAATTAATATTTTATCAAAAGTGAATTATCTGCCATGCTTATTATATGGGAACCAATACATAGTCTAATCGGAAATATTAACTGTTACAGTTGATGAGACCAATTGAAAAGAAAAAAACACATATTTTAATATGAGTATTAGAGCAGTTTAGTGACTTAGGTGTTTATTCCAGGAGCTGACACCCGGTCTACGTTTAACAATAACAAATTTGTAATGAAATACAATATTTCTATAGGACATTTATTTCCAGAGCCCAAAATTTAAAAAACCCTAAAATCTAAATAAATTCTATCGTGCATCATCACTGGATTACGCGCAGTATTTGTGTATTTAAATTTATTTTTAAAACAAAGTGAATGCCCCTTACGAATCGACGGTTGATCTAATATATATCTGTCATTCTTATTATATGAATAATAACTGTTTTTTGACAAGGGGAAAATTGTAAATAACAACAACAACAGCAACAACAACGACAAAAACAAACAAACATTAGTCATCACCTTTGGCCGTGTCAACTAGTTGATATGTTTGCAAGTCTGTGTTCAGGTGTTTTTGATGGTATTGGTAGTATGTATATTGTATCTATCAAATGATGAGAGCTGGCATGCAGCACAGTCATGTTCAAATGAAACATTTAACATGTATTTTCATCACACACAACATTATTATCAACCCTTTCAAGCCTGACTTTACATTGTCATCTTCATCCATTACAAGCCGTGAATTGCTGTCGCAATTCTCGACTTGTAGTGGATGAAGATGACATGATGTGGGTGAGAGATCGAAGAAAACTGCCATGTATTGGTAAACCAGTTTCGTGGAAAATTTTCTTCCAAAACCTCAGTTGTAGGAAAATTAAGGATGTTTTCAGGGATGTAAAATGATGCTTTAATGCATCGTGAGCGCTCAAAGGGTTAACAGTCACGTTTACACGTTTACCATGTGTATGGCATTGTAGGTGGGGTGTTGGGGCTAATACATGTGTAGGGGTAATATAATTGACATTGTCCACACATGATCATGTCCCTTTTATTTATTCTGCTAGTTCTGAAAATGTTATTGAGAACTATCGTATGTCGTGCCTTGCATTTAGACTTGTGTACGTGTCTTTTACCCTTTAACCGCCGGTGCCGCATATATTCGGTTTTAATTTTTTATTAGCACATTAAGTACCCACCTTTTATTTATGTTAAAGATAAAATGTGACTTAAATCAGCAATATTTGAAAACAATTGACCTCCATTTTGTCAAATCTGAATAATTTTCACTCACTTGAAGTTGTGGATCGCGTCAGCGAGACACAACTTCAAGTGAGTGAAAATTCAGATTGACTAATTTGGCGGTTAAAGGGGTAAGAATAAAGTCAGGAATTTTTGGTTTTTAAATTTTGGCGCAACCCTTAATAATATCTGGGATTCATCGCTACGATGCTCTGATTGTGATAATTCGTTAGCATTTAGGTCACGAACTGACGATCTGTTTTTAAAATGTGATATTGACCTACAGGAAAAATAATTATTATGTAATATAAGATATTTCAATATATAATATATGTTTAAAGCGACTCAATCAGGCTAAAATCTATAAAATTAATAGTATTCCGAAGTGTGGTTTGCCCTGTCTATAAATTAACAAGCATCAAGTATCCCATAGGACACATCACAATAACAGCAGAGTCAAAATATTTCATTCCCTTCTCATTTATGACTTTTTGCAGCTTAACAATGTACAAAGAAACTGCGCCGCCTTTTCAGATCATAGAGGTGCCACTGAAACATGTGTGACTAATGAAACCAAGTTGTTTCAAGCACGTACGTACTTGTTTCAGTCTTAGTGATGATTAAATTATATTTTCCGAAATTATAATATAGCTCTGCGAATGTATGAATGAGCCTCGAGATAATGATTTTGCGCACATACAGACTAAACTGAACCAAGTATAGTGAGATGAATCAGATCGCACTGCCGTCTAGACCCACTTTTAAAATTCGAGCCCTGGCATTCTGAGAGCAAACTTGTACGTTACTTCTCATTCACAGAGGCTTTCCACAATACTGGATGCTTTAGTGTGTGTGAGAGAAACATTTCTTAAACCACGATACCGGAGTGGGGGACGAACCTATAATCTTCGATGTGACAGCCAAACAAATGAAATGAATGGGGCTTTAGGCCATCTTTGTGCACATATAGGCTAAACTGGGTCAGAAGAACCCCCCGAGGATGGTGCGATGACTGAGATGACATTGCCCTCCGGACACAAGATTTGAAATTACTACACTGGCGGTCTGAGGCTGAATTTGCGTCTTCTCGGTCCCGGAGGCTCCCCACAATATTTGATCTTGAGCCGGGAAGAAACGTTTTGTTTCTTTGAAACTTGAATGTTGGAGTGGGGTTCGAAGCCGCGATCTACGACTTGCCAAGCAGGCAGCTTTAACAACTACACCAGGACAACCGCTTCATGCATGCTTCTGTGTGCTTTGCTAGGGATAAACATGAAAAAAGAGAACATTCAGCATAATCGTTTTTATCTAAAGAAGTTAGAAACTGTGCCGTTGTATTCCCTGGTAACAAAAACATATTTTTTGGTAAAAAAATAAAGCCTAATTATTGACGAAGATATAATATGATAACTTAAATTATTTCATGGCGGTCATTTTGACTTTTGCGTTTTAAAAAATCCCCCCAAGGGTTAGAAGCTTACATCCGCCCAGATATCATCGTAGGGATGCTAGCCATGCATAATCGAAAGAGAAGAAAAAACATCAGCCAAAACAAGGTCACCGTTTGGCTGCCGGACTAGTTAGAGTATACGGTATAATGTAACCGGTTACATACGCTTGGCTACAATATACGGCTCTACAGCCTCCACATTTGAAATTGCTACCTGGGAAATACATGAAAATTAAGAATTATTAGCGTCTATGGCTGCCATGCTCACGGTAATTAATCTGTGATATATCGTAACTTGTACGAGAATACGGCCCCGCACTATCGGATTAGTGCGCGCTCTAGATCCATAAATCCTTATGGGATTAATTGCTCACGGTTTGTGAATATTAGCTAATTGTTAGTCACATGTGTTCACATTTCTCATGCTGACCATATTCATGGAATCCTAACCCTTAAACCTTAAAGCGCTGAATTATTTTTATGTCAACCATGGAGACCAAAAGGTTTTATTTAATTTAAAATCATCATAAATGTCTTAGTTAGCTCTTTATGACTCATTTGAATACCTATGTTGTGGGTCTACGGCCATTATAAATATTTTTACTCTAGCAGTGCGGAGACCGACTTTAGTCGTCAGGATCTGACGTCTACAGACGTCAGATTCTGACGACTAAAGTCGGTCCCCGCGCTGTAAGGGTTAAACCAACTTTTACCAGGTTATACAAGATGGTTAATTTGCTTAAATCACACGACAATTCACTTGGAATCACATACAGAATTAAAATCATGGTAAATGGCATTGCCATAATAAAACAGCCTAAAACCCCATTCATTTCATTTTTTTGTCCAGTTACACTTTATAAAATGACATCAATTTATTGTAGGTATATGTTATCATTTGTATGAAGATATCATTAGATTAAATTTAATTGCAAGCTGAACATGTCCTAACACAAGTAATAAATAAATAACACAAACCGCACGGGCTCTTATGTATACATGGTATAACCTACATTCATTATCCTACGGAATGAACATTGGTACGAGTTGACATCTAATAATGGTACGAGTTGACATCTATTCGTGGTACGAGTTGACATGGGTACGAGTTGAGATGGGTACGAATTGACATCTGTTGTGCTATAAGAGATGTCAGCTCGTACCATCATCTGATACCTACCTTGTTGGGTACGAGTTGACATCACTTGTGGTACGAGTTGACATCACTTGTGGTACGAATTGACATCTATTGGTGGTGCGAGTTGACATGGGTACGAGTTGACATGGGTACGAGTTGACATGGGGCGAGTTAACATGGGTACGAGTTGACTGTCACCCTTTCTGGCAATACACAAACAAAAACAGAAACTTCTCAAACATCCTTGGTAAACCAAGTTCTTAATGTCAAATGCAATCTACAATAATTACGATTACATGTTGTTGGATAACATAACTAGGCCTATATACGTATTGAGCATACATATAAAATAAAGAGCTCTTCAAGTGTACCTTTTAAACATTTAATTGATTGGTCGGACAAATCGTGCGCATCACTGTTCTGTCACTCATGATGAAGGATCTCTTTTGTAATATATCCTAACTAGTCGATGTTACTGGGCTTCACATGCTAACATGTAGGCAGCTTCTTTTTGTTTGGTAGCTGCTCTTTTCTGTTGCACCTGAAGATCATGACGCAAACCATTAAAGGCCTGCTGTGATCCATATAAATGTCAGATATGGTAATATCCTGTTTGTTCCCTCTCTGATTATAGCTGGAATATGTACACATATATCTCTCATGAGCAGTGGTGAATCCATAGTTTCTCTCAGTATGCCTTATTTAGAGAGTTTAAAGTAAAATCAAATGAAAAGTAAAATAACTTTTTGGATAAAATGGACCATAACCACCCACCTTGATTGCTCGTCAGCATTTGTTCGGTGGTGCCGAATTTTGTACTATTAGTTATTCCAACTTTTTATCATATCCGACTGGGATCTCAACCCATCCACCCACTTCCCTGAATTTATCTTTTTTTTCTTTTTTTCTAATGTTCCCTCGACTAAATCCAAATGAAGCACTATTATGATTAAACCTGATGTCTTGTTGAATTGTATCAAAAAAGGTCAATTGCACCTATTACAATAATGCATTATGCTTTTTGCAGCATAATTAAAACATATCAGTTTTTGCAAATTTTTATCTACCGAAAAATCTCGAAAAAACCCTCGACACAATATTGTGTTAACGTTGAGCTGGCGTCGTAGACGGTTGAGCAACTTTGAAATATCAGTGACTGAATGTGTCATGTTTACTGGCCGGCTTACCCTTTAGACTGCTAAACACGTATACATACGTTTTATGACGTTGCTAGACACGTAGGGCCTCCATATACGTGTGAAAAAACTAGCGAAATAAGAGTGGGTATTGTCGCAATGAAAAAATAATTATATTAAAAATAAAAGTATTATGCTCGTCATACGTGGTAGGAATAATTGAGGATCGTGTTTGGCGTTCCTTGTGTGTCTCGTTTTTCCGATTGTTATCCGTAAAGGTGCCACCTAGCGGGTATTTTAGAACTACAAATAGCAGGTGCACGCTGACAACAATTTTTTATTTACCAACAATACTGTGGTTATTTTAACCAAAGAAAATATAATATTTTCCTTGTTTTAACCCAAAAAAAGCACTCAACCTATACACAATTTTAGAAAGACGATTTTTTCAAAAATGAGTTTATATCGGTCTATAGTTTTACCAAAAAATGGTTTCAAATATGTGTTGCCTACAATTGGATCTAATTTTCATTTTCAAAATGGCCGCCACAAGAACAGTACAGAAAGTGAAAATGCGCCATATCTCAGTAACCAGTCATCATATGAAAACAAATAATGGCTCTACATATAGGTTTTCGGGTACGGGGAATGCGTTGGTGGCATTATTTTTGTCATTCAAGGTCAAGGTCCCACCCTGGATCAATGTCATAGGTCATTATTCAGCCACCAGCAAGTGAAATAGGCCATATCTCAGTGACTTGTCCTGATATAAAACCAAGTTATGGCTCTACACCTACGTTTTCGGGTACGGGGACGCCGTTGGTCCCATTATTTTTGTGTGTTCAAGGTCAAGGTCACACCATGGGTCAATATCATGGGTCATGTCAGCCACCAGAAAATTAAAATATGCCATATCTCAGTACCTTGTAATCATATAATAGCAATTAATGGTTGTACACCTAGGTTCTCGGGTATGGGGAATCCGTTGGTGCCATTAGTTTTGTGATTGAAATAAGCTGAATTGAACCAAAACCAACAAAAATAGGCTATTTTCAGCTATTTTAAGCTGATTTGACCTTTCTGTGACCTTGCAATGACCTTTTTATGAGCTTCTGGTAACACCCCTGTCAAGCCCAACTCCAACCCATGTCACCATGTGTACTTGGGCTTGGATTCTTTCTTCATAATGTATTTGAAGTACTGGTCATTGGTCCAAAATGACAATCGTTGAATTATTTGGTCTATTTCTGCCATATGAGAAAGTGGTGACATAAGGGTGATTTGATGGGGTATTGCCCCTCCAGCCCTTATATTAACCCTGTAACCTCATGGGGTCTTTTCATATATTTCCACGCTGTGGTCTATGTGAGTTTCAACCACCATTGGCATCTCAAGTGAGTTGAATTGAAGCAAAACAAACAAAAATAGGATATTTTTACCTATTTGAATCTGATTAGACCTTCCTGTGACTTTGAGATGACCTTGTTGTGACCTTGGGGTAACACCCCTGTCAAGCCCAACCCCAAATCATGTCACCATGTGTACTTAGGTTTGGGATTCATCCAATGTGTATAAAGTAGGCCTACTGGCCATTGGTCCAAACATGACAATCGTTGAGTTATTTTGCCTATTTCTGCCATATGAGAAAGGGGTGACATAAGGGTGATTTGATGGGGTATTACCCCTCTAGCCCTTATATTACCCCTGTAACATCTTGGGGTGCTTCGGTTATATTTCCATGCTGGGGTCCAGGTGAGTCTCAACCACCATAGACATCTCAAGTGAGCTGAATTGAAGCAACACAAAAATAGGTTATTTTCACCTATTTGGAGCTGATTTGACCTCCCTGTGACATTGAGATGACCTTGGAGTAATACTCCCTGTGAAACCCAACCCCAACCCATGTCACCATGTGTAGGGGCCCACCTGTGACCTCCCTGTGACATTGAGATGACCTTGGAGTAATACTCCCTGTGAAACCCAACCCCAACCCATGTCACCATGTGTAGGGGCCCACTTGGGCTGGGATTCATTAAATGTATTTGAAGTACTAGCCATTGGTCCAAACATGACAATCGTTTTGTTATTTGGTCCATTCCTGCCATACAAGAAAGGGGTGACATAAGGGTAATTTGATGGGGTATTACCCCTCCAGCCCTTATATTACCCCCTGTAACCTCTCGGGGTGTTGTGGTATAGCTCCATTCTGGGGTCTTGGTGAGTTTAAACCACCATAGACATCTCGAATGAACAGAATTTGAGCAAAACTCTCCAAAAAGCTATTTTCACCCATTTTAAGCTGATTTGAACCTGTTTTTATTGAATTTGGCTGCCATGGTTACCAGATAAACACAGATAAATGACCAATAAAAGCAGATAATCATACATGGGCCTGTAATATATCTGTTATTGCACTTTTTATTCCAAATTAGAATATTATTTATCTATGGCTGGCCTGATGATAACAAACCTTATTTAGAAAAACATGGTGATGAAAGGGTTAAACTTGGTCAGCAGTGATGGCCCACACATTCTGCCGAGCCAGCAGCCAAAAGGTTAATCTACCGCAGTGTTAAAATAACGTCTAAGTGGGCCTTGTGGTTATGCCAGGCAAATACGAGACGTTGGCCCAATGTTAGCCTATCGTGTACGACACAACATTGAACCAACATTGGGTCGATGAATTGAAGGTTTTTTGAGATATCCATGAGGATAAATTGAAAAATCGTCGACACAGTTTGACTGGTTCGATTGTCGTGGATAGACGGTTTTTGTGAGATTATCTATTTATTGTCCGCGTTTTAGAACGTTAAAGGTGCCGAGTCGAGGCGCACGGACTGGACGACGTGCCGAGACGTAAAAATTAAACGAGTTGCTTACAATTTTATCTGCTAACATGTCCCTTTGTGAATCCGTTGAAATTGAATAGAATTTTGTAGGAAGAATAAATAAATATCCGGGGAAATGAGCACATCTGAAATATTTAATGAGTGTTATTATAATTATTTGAATGTCATTCAATATAATTTGACTAAATACAATAATTATCTGAATATCATCTTACATAGATGCATGATATAATGCGACCTCTCTAGTTTAGATTAAAAATATAATTTAACCCATTGACTACCAGAATCAATTGCTGCTGCACTCTTGCTGAGAAAAGGGGAAGGCCCGAAGTTATATAGCCTACTCTTTTTGAAAGACATAGTTCTCATAATACAGGGTAATATGTAGCGGAGAAAATTGATATTTAGTCAAAACAGATCAGACTTGGTCTAATGTAAATCCAAACGATAGACAAAGCAGGGATGTACGGCACTTCAAACGACAGACTTCATAGCTAAGGTATAATATTTCCGGCTTCGGATTTCAGGCTTCTAATTCCAGAGTTATTTAGGAACACCAATCAAAGTAATTAAAACTTTGGATTTCAGACTACAGATTATCCCAACAAATGTTCCGATAGATTTAATTAATATTTTATCAAAAGTGAATTATCTGCCATGCTTATTATATGGGAACCAATACATAGTCTAATCGGAAATATTAACTGTTACAGTTGATTAGACCAATTGAAAAGAGAAAAACACATATCTTAATATGAGTATTAGAGCAGTTTAGTGACTTAGGTGTTTATTCCAGGAGCTGACACCCGGTCTACGTTTAACAATAACATATTTGTAATGAAATACAATATTTCTATAGGATGTTTATTTCCAGGGCCTAAGATTAAGAAAAGCCACTGAAATCTAAATAAATTCTATCGTGCATCATTGCTGGATTACGCGCATTATTTTTGTATTCAAATATTTTTTTTTTAAAACAAAGTGAATGCCCTTTAGGAATCGACGGTTGATCTAATATATATATCTGTTACTCTTATTATGAATAATTACTGTTTTTTGACAAGGGGCAAATTGTAAATAACAACAACAACAGCAACAAAACGACAAAAACAAACAAAACATTAGTAATCACCTTTGGCCGTGTCAACTAGCTAGTTGATGTTTTTGCAAGCCTGTGTTCAGGTGTATTCGATGGTATTGGTGGGCGGGGGGCCTAGGGTAGTGGTTAGCACCGCTGCCTTTCACGCCAGAGTCCGGGGTTCGGTTCCCGGTCTCGGCGGTTTAAAAGAAACAAAAAATGTTTCTTCCCCATCCACGTGTGAAAGTCAGTATTGTGGGGAGCCTCCGTGACCGAGAGGTAGCGTGCTCGGCCTCAGACCGCCAGGGCTCGAATTTCGAATCCTGTGTCTGGAGGACAGTGTCATCTCAATCATCTCACCATCCTCAGGAGGTTCTCCTGGCCCAGTTTAGCCTATATGTGCACAAAGGTGGCCTAAAGCCCGATTCATTTCATTTCATTTTCATTTTCGATGGTATTGGTAGTATATATATATATATATATATATATATATATATATATATATATATATAATATATATATATATATATATATATATATGCATGCAGCACAGTCATGTTCAAATGACAACATTATTATCAACCCTTTCAAGCCTGACTTTACATTGTCATCTTCATCCATTACAAGCCGCAAATTGCTGTCGCAATTCCCGACTTGTAGTGGATGAAGATGACATGATGTGAGTGAGAGATCGAAGAAAACTGCCATGTATTGGTAAACCAGTTTCGTGGAAAATTTCCTTCTAAAACCGTCAGTTGTAGGAAAATTAAGGATGTTTTTCAGGGATGTAAAATGATGCTTTAATGCATCGTGAGCGCTCAAAGGGTTAACAGTCACGTTTACACGTTTACCATGTGTATGGCATTGTTGGTGGGGTGTTGGGGCTAATACGTGTGTAGGGGTAATATAATTGACATTGTCCACACATGATCGTGTCCCTTTTATTTATTCTGCTAGTTCTGAAAATGCTACGCAGAACTACTGTATGTCGTGCCTTGCATTGTGTACGTGTCTTTTACCCTTTAACCGCCAGTGCCGCATATATTCGGTTTTTCATTTTTATTAGCACATTAAGTACATACAGACTAAACTGAACCAAGGATAGTGAGATGAATCAGATCGCACTGCCGTCTACACCCACTTTTTAAAATTCGAGCCCTGGCAGTCTGAGAGCAAGTACGTTACTTCTCATTCACGGAGGCTTTTCACAATACTGAATTTTTTAGTGTGTGGGAGAGAAGCATCTCTTAAACCACAATACCGGAGTGGGGGACGAGCCTATAATATTCGATGTGACAGCCAAACAAATGATGTGAATGGGGCTTTAGGCCACCTTTGGGTCAGAAGAACCCCCCGAGGATGGTGCGATGACTGAGATGACATTGCCCTCCGGACACAAGATTCGAAATTACTACACTGGCGGTCTGAGGCTGAATTTGCGTCTTCTCGGTCCCGGAGGCTCCCCACAATATTTAATCTTGAGCCGGGAAGAAACGTTTTGTTTCTTTGAAACTTGAATGTTGGAGTGGGGTTCGAAGCCGCGATCTCCGACTTGCCAAGCAGGCAGCTTTAACAACTAGACCAGGACAACCGCTTCATGCATGCTTCTGTGTGCTTTGTTAGGGATAAACATGATAAAAGAGAACATTCAGCATAATCGTTTTTATCTAAAGAAGTTAGAAACTGTGCCGTTGTATTCCCTGGTAACAAAAACATATTTTTTGGTAAAAAAATAAAGCCTAATTATTGGTTTTAAAAAATCTCCCAAGGGTTAGAAGCTTACATTCGCCCAGATATCATCATGGGGATGCTAGCCATGCATAATCGAAAGAGAAGAAAAAACATCAGCCAAAACAAGGTCACCCTTTGGCTGCCGGACTAGTTAGAGTATACGGTATAATGTAACCGGTTACATAAGTTTGGCTACAATATACGGTTCTACAGCCTCCACATTTGAAATTGCTACCTGAGAAATACACGAAAATTAAGAATTATTAGCGTCTATGGCTGCCATGCTCACGGTAATTAATCTGTGATATATCGTAACTTGTACAAGAATATGGGCCCCACACTCTCGGATTAGTGCGCGCTCTAGATTCATGAATCCTTATGGGATTAATTGCTCACGGTTTGTGAATATTTGCTAATTGTTAGTCACATGTGTTCACATTTCTCATGCTGACCATATTCATGGAATTCTGACCCTTAAACCTTAAAGCGCTGAATTATTTTTATGTCAACCATGGAGACCAAAGGGTTTTATTTAATTTGAAATCATCATAAATGTCTTAGTTAGCTCTTCCTGACTCATTTGAATACGTATGTTATGAGTCTACGGACATTATAAGTATTTTTACTTTAGCAGTGCGGAGACCGACTTTAGTCGTCAGGATATTGACGACTAAAGTCGGTCCCCGCGCTGTAAGGGTTAAACCACTAAGCGCGACTAAAGTCGTTTTAGCTAGTTTATTTTAATTTTCATATTCATGGAATGAGATTAATGGAACCTAAGATTTGCAAATATTTGGTCTCAAATTGAACAAGTATGTTAGTATAATTTTCACCCACTTGAAGTTGTGTGTTGCTTTTGCGAGACACAACTTCAAGTAGGTGAACAATTGAATTATTTAAATAAGCGCTAATGATCACATCTTCTAAACACGATTTGGATGTCGTATTTAAAATTTACTGTTTTGCACTTACGCTATGATAGTAATTAAATTCATATAACATTGTTTTATGTATTTAATTGTTGGCATATACACGTGAAGAAATAAAACGCAGCCCATTTAAATATGTTCGAGCGAAATATTATTACCACGTGTGGGTACGATTTGTCCCCGAACATGACATCAATGTCTAAATCGTGGGAGTGTCGTCAGCACGGATTTATGACCAGACTATGGTGAACATGTTTTAAGTCGTGAGTGGCACGTATATATTCACAATTCCTCAGCCCGTTTTAAATCGTCGTTGCGGATTATTATAATTATATTATATGAGCTATATCTGTGGACTGTACACGCATGAAAATGTGACTGTATACGCATAGAAACAAAAAAAAAACATTTGTTCCGTGATTGACGATCACACTATGCGCGGCATGCCGCGGGGCGGCGCGGTGCGGCACGAAAAAAAGTTGAAAAACTGATATTAGTAAGGTTCACATGTATCATGCGCGGTGCGACACGGCGCGAGCAGAATTTAGATCTTTTGCGTTTAAATTGTCCAGAAAACGCTGAACTTCTGCCGCCATGTTGTCCTGAAATTCCGATCCCCTGTGTAAAATGACGTTTACAGTGTGAACAGAAAATTTCGCGCCGCTCATATATGTGAATGAGCCTTTATGGTCAATGTGATAGAAACGGTATCGGGAAGAGCAGCGGGATTGTATTAAGCTCTGTTACAATTCTATACCACCTTATTATCGAGCATTAGCTACGGGCCAGAAGTGTACAATAAAGGAGGAGTACATTATTAACAGATGCAACAACCTGCAACCAACCCTTGTCCCGCTAAGCAAAACTATATGGTCGATTTTAATCCGTTTTATCACCTGTGGAAATCCCTGTTTTTGGGACCGAAATGTGCTTTAAACATCACGATGTTGGAAATGTTTGGTCTCAAATTAAACAAATATCAGTAATTTTCACCCACTTCAAGTGGGTGAAAATCTATTTTTTTAATGCAGCGTTTCAAGGGTCAGCGACCCAGGTGTAGATGACCAGCGCTGTCGTCAGAAAGTTGCATCATTCAAGTGTTATTAATGCTGTATATGAGTTGATCGTCAAGTTTCAGGTGTCGTGTGGCAGCGCGAGACGTTGGCTAAACGCCGAACCGACGTCGACAGGCGTTGGCTCAACGTCAAGCCGGCACCTTGTTAGATCGATATCCAGACGCCACCCCTCCAGTCCACTGGAGGGCGCTGCCACTCGCCGAGCCGCGAGACGTCCTGTGCGGCGTCAGAAGCTCGTCAGACGACGCATCACGTTCTCGCGGGAGCTGGCCGGCCGCCTGCCACGTCTGGATCTATCCCTGCTTCTGTGGACAGCTGAGTGTCCCTCGTATAGGACCGCCTGTGCTTACAATTATCACTGTTAGACCTATCCCTGACAGTCATCTGGACCAGAATTTTTTTCATAATATTGCCAACGATGCCATCAATATTCTGGTTGCTGCTCCTGCTTGTCGCATGCCAAGGAAAAGGTGAGATTTATCCTAATGTTAAAGTACATAATTTATATAATAATATACTTTGTGTCAAACAATATTTTTGTCTTGTGTTGACATTCTGCGTAACCAGATTGCCAACTAGAAATTATGCTGAATTTCTTTGGAAAGATAATTCAGTTCAATAGCAATGCAGTGAGCCTTTTAGTGCTGTTTCTACTGAATTTACTGAAGGTTTTTATTCAAATGTTGCAGAATTAACTATTTGCAGGACAGTCAAAGCGCTAAATTTTAATAATTTTATTTTTCACCCACTTGAAGCTTTGTCTCGCTATACCTGGCTACCGCGACCCACAACAGTTACTTCAAGTCGGTGAAAATTACCAAGATATTTGTTTAAATTGACACCAAATATTTGCAAATCATGATGTCCAAGCACCCATTTCGTTGGCAGTAACAGTGATTTAATTGGCTAATAAAACTGACTAGAAAACGACTATAATTGCGCTCAGCGGTTTAAAGGTTAAATGAAACAACATCAAAACGCTAACAGCTACTGCCTTTGGCTTTGTACGGCAGTACTGGTAACGTCTGTAATGGCAGAGGAAATGATATATCCCGTATGCGAAGTAAGTCAAGAAGCCTTAATATCGCTTTGTTTTGGATCAGAAGACTAATAATAAAGTACAAGGCAAATCAACCCAGAGTTGGTTTAATGATGGTTCAGTGTCTTATATAATATGTGTCTGAGACATTGTATATTAACCCTTAGAACACTCAGCTATTCTATTTAAATTTTCAGTCACTTGAATTTGTGTCTCGCTACCGCGACACACAAATTCAAGTGACTGAAAATGCATGTTATTTGTGAAATTTAAGTCCCAATATATATATCAGTGTTTCAAGATTGAAGGCATATTTTACTGTGAACAGCTCGTTATCAGGGGTTGTACAGGTGCTAATAAGCACACCGTATATTTACTGTAGTCAACATCAGTGCTCTAAGGGTTAACATTTAGCGAAAAATATATTACTGAAACATGACTTGGTTATAGACAATGATTTTCGAAATTAATTCGTAAAACCTTTCAGTTAATTTTCAAAGTGGCATTTTCAACAAAGCGAATTTTCAACAAATTTAAGCGCGTCATTATTTAAAACAAAATGCTATGATTTATTTCATGGTGGTATTAAGTCCACAAAAAAATGCGGAATTTCAGGCTGTGAAATTAAAAACATTTATGGCCTATTTCAATATATCATTTTCCTAATATAAGACTAAAAATGTAATTATCCGTACGTAGTCTGCGCATTGTTTCTCTCTTTGAGTCGCAAAATACTTTCATATAATATGCCCCTATGCTTACACACCCAGGCCACTATATTATTCCATAAATATTTCATATGTTTAAGCTACATTGTAATATAGGACGTTGGTCGTAATTCCACCTATTGCTTGGCCAACATATCCAGTGATACAACATTGAAACACAGTTTGGTGAACATTCAAATATGACTGTGTGGCTGTTTATGCCAACAGTATAGAATTAAATATACCACTGTATGTATGTAGTGTTTCAGATAATTCAGTATAGCTGTGTGTTCCAGTGTGTTTCAGTTATGTTATGATTATTTAAAGCGATTGTAATTGTTCGTTATCCCCCAAAATTGCAAACAATAGTGTGAATAGACACAAACAAATCTTCATCTGACATCTATAGACGTCAGATTCTGACGTCTAAAGTCGATCCCCACATTAAGAGAGTAAACTATGTAAAATTGCAGTAGAATATATATATTCAAATAAAACGGAATGAGTTATCTAAGACATCTATGAAGATTTCAAATTGAAAGAAAAACAATACGGTCTCAAGGATTTATACAAACATATTTTAATTTAAAGGTTAGTTTGTCAATTTGAACGATGGATTTATGCAAAATAGAACACACACCCTCGAAAGGTTAAAGTTCATGTGAAGGTTATCACATGATTAGACTGATCAGGTGACAGGTGGTGGTTGCAACCATCAAACATGATACGTTGACCCAATGTTGGGTTAATGTTGGGCTGACGTCGAAGACGGCAGGCCAACATTAACTCAACATTGGGTCAACGTATCATGCTTACGTGCAGCAGACCATTATTTGTGACAAAGCAACTGACATGTTATGATTGTCAATTAGACGACGACAGACAGGCAGATTAAATTTCAAGACCTCATGTTGAAATTGGTTGTAGATACAAATAAGCTGCATGTCATCATTTGGTATATTTGTGACATTTTTGTTTCTTAGATAATCAGGAGTTGACAAAAATGAAAATTAATTACATTATCAGATTATACAAACCATGCAAACTCACCACCGACATATATAAATTTAGTAATCTTTATTTTATTAATAACATTTAAATAATGTAACACGATACAAATGTATAAAATAGTAAATATTACTAATGATATTAAAATAGTAGTGTTAATATCAGTGATTATCACATTGTCGTTTTCTTAACAAGTTATTTTAAATTGTTAATGTTACGTAACATAATTATCAGCGATAAAATGATTAGTTTTTAAATATTTTTTTATGTATTAAATTGGTGTACACTCACATAACTGAAACACATGGAAATTTCGCTCGATATTTTTAAAATTGACATATTTTTTCCATAATTGCATTGCCTAATTAAGTCGGTTTTTTTGTTTCAATCAGTTTTAATTTCAAGTTGGAAGACCATTATTTACTTTATCAGACTTAATAGACTCAGACCCATTTATTTGTTTTCTAAATGGTATTGGGTCTTGTCAAGTTAACAAAAATCCCAAAATCCGAGAAAAACTCAGAAGTGGGTGGGTGGGTCAAGCCCCAAATCAGATTCTTATCATTCTTCTGGAAATTTTGTGGGGGTTTTTTGTATTTTTTTGTGCGTTTTGTTGTTGTACATGTTTCCAGAAAAATAGAATGGGGGGTGGGTGGGTGGTGTCTGGCCAACCGATTTTTTTTAACTTGACAAGACCCTAATCATATTAACATAACAAAATTAATCATTTTACACAAAGTAGTGAACACGAGACTTCCACTAAGACTACATTGTCGCAGGCGTGGCCGCCACCATACAACAATAAAACAATCAAGAAAGTCATAAATTTAAGCGAATCTAGCATATTTGAATAATTAGAAAATAATATAAAACATAAATCAATAAGTAAACTAAGTAATATCAGTTATATAATGACTGTTCCATAAAATTTCACACACACAAATCAATCAATGTAATTGAAGCGAAGATAACAAATTACATAATTACGTGAAAATATAATCAAGGTTGTATCGTAACGAGAACACTGACGTTAATCTTTGATGATTCTATTAGAAACATGAAAAAATAGAACTGAAATTGCAAGCGAATGAGTAGATATTTTAAATTTTATTTCAGTTAGGAAACAGTTTACAAATTGTGGAATACCACACGAAACTCATAATTTAGCAAATTCATGTTTTTTTACTGTCTTTAAATTTTGAATTATCGTATTGTAACGGTGGCTGTTGGACTTAAAAGATTGAGAAAGAAAAAAGAAGGTATTCATTATTAACATAGCTATGATAACATTTTAGCTGCTGTAATTCAAACATAATTCAAACGTATTTTTGGAAGATTAAATTGTTTAAATAGTGTGTGGTAAATATGGAATTTCTGTAATAATTCGAATACATTTTTTGCAGGTTAAATAATTTTGTATTTGTATAACCCCCGCTATCATTGCATAATAATTAATATGACGGAGAATAAAAGACTTGTACAAAAGTAAAAAAAGTGGTAAATAGGTTCTTAATCCTCAAAATATACCTAATGATCTAGATTATTTTCAATGCAGCTCTATCTCTATTTGGCGATAAAATCACTCTCAGTCCCTTTGAATACTCCTAGAAGTTACCTGCTGTGAATAATAATTATCAGGATTATTAGTTATAATATGACATTGATTCGTAAATTAATTGGCACTAAAGTTTTGTCGCTGAGGTCAACAGTACGACATCAACGAAACTGAATAGAAGTTCGAGCAAGTATTATGTAGGCCTACTTCAACTGGCTATTAATTAAATTGAACTAAAGAATTTGTAGAACTACCTGTTCAACAACGAAACAATGAGAACGACAACGGACGTGTGATTCATTGTCATTCTCTTTCAAATACGTCATTGTGGGCGTCTTTGTTCATTGCACTAGGACAACTGACACCAGTCTGGTAAATTGAGCCACATGTGCCCAGGAGAGTTACAGGTCAGGGCGGGTCTTGCAATTGTCTGTTTCGTTATTAATATCGATGCACTAAAATAAACAATATTACGGAAGTAGTTACAGAGTCAGCCACTCATCCCGCAACAAAAAGGACACCTAATATCAGTCGCAGAAGGTATAAGAAACCCGATTGTGACGTTTAATTCGGTCCCGCACTGAAAAAGGAAAATATTTATAATGGCCGTATACCCATCACATTGGCATTCAAATGAAACGGCAAGAGCTAACTAGCTAAAAGAAATGTATGATGATTTCAAATTGAAAGAACCCTTTGGTCTCCATGGTGCATACAAAAAAATTTCAGCGTTGTATAGGATAAAATTGTTAAACTGAATTACTAGGTTAGATGCTGGTTGAAAGATTATGAATAGACAGACAAACTTACATCCCTGGTACGGCAGTCAAACCAGGAACTCTTCGATCTGCAATCTAGACATGTTACCATATATACTGGCCCACAATAATGAGCTCGCAGATGGTTGGCCCACAAATATGGCTTCACAGATGGTTGGCCTACAACATTGAGCTTGCAGATGGTTGGCTAACAACCATGGGTTCATAGATGGTTGCCATAAATATTGGCCCACTATTATAGGTTCGCAGATGGTTGGCCTACAACAATTGGGCCCTCAGATGGTTGGCCAGCACTTATGGGCTCATAGATGGTTGTCATAGATATTGGCCCACAAATATGGACTCGCAGATGGTTAGCCTACAGTAATGGACTCGCATATGGTTGGCCAACAACTATGGGTTCATAGATTGCTGCCATAGATACTGGCCCACAAATAATTATTATGGGCTCGCAGATGGTTGGCCTACGGCAATAGACTCGCAGATGGTTGGCCTACAGCGATGGACTCGCAGATGGTTGGCCAGCAACCATGGGCTCTTAGATGGTTGCCATAGATATTGGGCAGGGATGGGGTCAAATACGTATTTGTATTTGTATTTGCGTATTTGTATTTGAATTTAGCGTATTTGTATTTGTATTTGACTTTTTGAAGAGGCCCACAAATACGGGTCCGCAGATGGTTGGCCGACAACTATTGGCCTACATAAATTATTGGCTTACGGATAGCTGGCCCAACTAGCGTTTCCTTGGTGGCTTGTCATTATACTGGTTCAGTCACAGCACTGCCGCGCAAGACAAAATATGTCAAATGGTAGTATGCCAGTAAACACAAAATATTTGTATAACATTTGTACAGTGTTGGACTAACGTTGAAGACGTTATGCCGGCATTGTACAAAATGTTATACAAAGGTTTTTTGTTTGCTGGGATAGGCTACTTCTGCCCGACAGCCATCCACCAGATGGTGGCTCAACGTTGCATCAATGCTCGGCCACCGTCGTAGATACACATTGAACCAACGTTGATACATGCTCTTATAAGTATTTGTTTGGAAGTAAAATAAATCTACATTCTGATATATTTGGCCCACCGTCTACGACGTTGGACCAGCAGTAAACCAACGTTTGGCCAACGTCTTATGTTTGCTGGAAAGCAATCAATCATAAGATTGCTATCTGTGTGAGCTAGTCATTCAAATGTACAAAACTATTCACATGGTTTACAAAACTCGTTGCATTGCGTGTCATGTCGCCGGGGAATGAGAGGCCATCATAGCTGGAGTCTGCTTGTCAACCGGCGACAGACGCCTCTGGGGAAACCATAGAAAGACAGGCGCCGACGGGTCGTCTCTGACCAGAAGAAATCCGAAGGTTCAATTCTATGATAATACAGAAAGAGACAATTACGCTAATAGAACAAGATAAAGCTCCCAGACACCTAACATTTACTGTAATGCGTGATTCCGTTTTGCATTTTCATTGCTAATGCTAATTTACTCACTTGTGCTATGGCGAATGCATTTACGATTATGTGCAATCAAATAAGTAGAAGCTTTCGTTTACAAAAAATATAGATGGCTTAAACTACATCATTATTAAAAGCATAATTTCCATTGGCACTCATCAAATATAAGCGAATGCCAACATGCAGATTATCTGAGTATGGTAGGGAACTATATATCGCTGGGCCACTACTCTGCTTTGCTGCACTGGTAGACCTACAAATCTTCTCACCTGGCACACGACGTTGTTTGACATTGAATCAGCGTCGCTTCAATTTTTTCCGGTGGGTTATGATAGCTTAGGTTACTAAATAAAACAGTTACAAATAAAAATACGAGAAAGCTACAGGGTCTCTCACGACCAGAACACAATATAAAAAATAAAGTTATGCGGCACGCGCCTGATAAATTATCAACACCATCATTAAAAAGTATTCTTTCTTTGAGAAACACCTTTCAATCTATGATGTGGAGCATGTAGATACAAGGTACATTCATCGCGCTACCCAGACCTGATACACGTGCCAATCTCTCAGCAGTATTATGGGCCTAACCCTTAAAGCGCTGAATTATTTTTGTATAATCCATGGAAATCAAAGGGTTTTCTCCCCCTTTTGAGATCATCAGAAATGTCTTAGTGCTAATCCAAAAGGCAGTTACTGCCGCTCGGCTTTGCACGACAGTATTGTCCAGCAATATGTAATGTCGAATCTGAGACAAGATTTATAAAGTCACTCTTTGTGAAAGTCACTGTCCTGGGCCGTATTCTTGTACAAATTGCGATATATCGTAGGCTTCGGATTGGTCGAGTTGGCCATCTCGACGCTGCCCAACATTAACCAACATTGGCTCAACGTATCGTATTTGCTTATAGTGTTTTTGGTTCAGGCTGCCAATGGTGGGATTTCTCATTAGCTAGCCCTGAATACAAGGCTATTCCGCCCGAGCTGCAGCTCGGGTGGAATATCCATGTATTCAGGGGTACTCATTAGCATGTCTGTTGTCACCACAGCTCAGAAAATTAGAAGCACCTGCTAAGTGCGGATGTGAGCAGGTGAGGTAAGGTGTTTCACTATCATTAGCCAGAGTGGTAGGCCCACATTGCTCTGCAAAGCCAAAAGGCTGTATCTGCTTACTTGTAAAGCAAGCAGATAGTGTCTTTTGGATTTGCACGGCAGTACACATCTCGTGAGCTTCTTGGGCAATAAATTGCAACAATACCATTATCTCTGCTGGGTGATCGAGAGTGAAATCTTGTGTGTGTCGCAACACGACTACTGCTCTGCAACATACAGTGACTGCTTAGTTTACCCTAAGCGCTGCATTTGTTTTAATAAAACTTTGAAGATCAAAGGGTTTTTTTCAATTTAAAATCATCATGACTAAAGTCTATTCCCGCGCTGTAAGGGTTAACCCTTAACCCTTTGCATGCAAATCACGACAATAGTCGTTTTTAATCCGTTTTATTCGCCGATTAAACCACTATTATTGGGAACGAAATGACGGTTTAAACAGCAATATTTGTAAATGTTTGGTCCCAAATTCAACAAATAATTATGAGCAATTTGTCAACCACTTGAGTTTGATTTCGGTATAAACGACGCATAACCCTGGGACATTAACAGCAGTGTTCTAGGGAATACTGGGTATTTTCAATAATTTCCATCGAACAAATTAATTTTCAGGAATATAATTTTTTCGTGCAAAACCTGATACTGAAAATCTGTTTTTCCTCTTTTCACACAGAGATCTGAGAAATACACATTAGTAAAAGCTTTTATATGATTATTGACGAAAACTTGATTTCGGAGTGTCACCGACACATATGGTTTAGGTTCAGCAAGGAGGTTATATAGTTCTGTCGTTCCTTTTTTAATGTATAATATTATAACTCCAGCAAAAACGCAGCTGTGTCTGCCATTTTACAAATTTTATGAAAAAAGTGATATGTTTCAGGGGCGGATCCAGAAACAAATCTGACAGGGTTCCCACTTCCAACCATTAACCGTTATGAATATATATATGGTAATTTTCGGGTTTTAAATATTCGTGAATTTCTGATTTTGGGACTTTTAGTGAAGTCTACAATTCTCAATATTAAAAAAAAATCAGCCGAATTTAGGCCTAACCTGTATAGTCACTGGGTTGTGGAATGCCACCTTTCAATGGGGCTTGTAGTGTTTCACCGTTCACGGCTGAATAACTTATTCAGCCGTGAAACAAAAACTCCCCTCATCCATCGTTTTATAGACTTAGCCCACTTCACCCTTACGTAATACCAATTATGTTAATAACTCTACACGACACATGCCGACATTCGCAACGAGCCTTTGCTTAAACGTTGGTTCAATGCTGGGTCAGCGCCGGAGATACCTAGCCAACATAAATTCAGCGTCGGTCTAACATCCAGTGTTATGTGGGCGGTTGCAATGGAATCTCAAGCTGGTATTGTTATACAAACATATTACTGTAGTACAGACTAACTAGCAAAACCGTTCCAATCACTGACTGATATGACAAATAAATATACAAATAAATTATTGATTATGTACTTTATCTCGAGTTATTTTTATTCACGCCCACGCATTATCGGCTAATATATAAAATATACATTGTTGTTGAGTCTTCATAGAGACTGTAGTTAAAACTCACTGTAGGCCTAGTCGTTTATAGGTAGCGCTATAATAATAATAATTTTATTAATGATTCTAAAAATTTCTAATTTGTTCGCCCCGCGAAAATGAAAACTTCGCGAGTATTACCAGATCTATATCAGTACAAAAAAGTATAAAAAATACAAAAAATAAGTGCCTCAAAAATTTAACAAAACAAACTTAGTGCAATTTCAATGTATAGAGCACCTTCAAAGCTAGGTGTAGTTAATTTATTGAAGTCTTTGGAAAACAAAGGGTGGTGTAAGTGTTATGCAATAAGGAGGCACATGTAGGCCTATACTGCCGTGCAAAGCTAAAGTAAGCAGATACTGCCTTTTGGCTTTGTAGAGTGTAATTACACCTGCTGCCGATATTACCCCTACCCTTCCACACCTCTTAGTGAGATCAATGCAACGGCCTAATTAGTCAACAAAGAAAAATCTAGGCTATCAGTTTTGTTTTGGAACCCTGTCATCAAAACGGTGACCACTGGTGACAGGGTTTCAATTTCCCAAAAATACATTAATTTACCGGTTTCTAGATTTCAAACCCTGTAATTTGATAGATTTGAAAACGCTGACGGTCCAGATCCGCCCCTGTGTTTAGATAATTATTATTAAAAACAAAATATTTTATGATTATGATACCTGTATTTACCAGATGGCAATAATGTCAATTATAGCTATACACATCTCATTTATTACGGGGAAATGCCTAGTATGCATGTAAAATTATTGTCACTAATTAACAAAATTGTGCACTATCAACGCAAACTGTGGATGTTTAACCACTTCCATTCTGAATTGTTTGTTCCATTTTTTATTCATTTGTGGCTGAAAATTGCTAAAGCCATATCCAGCATCAAACTACGAAAAATATAGCTCGTGATTATAAATATTTCTCGTCATTTGCAGCTGGAAATTGCGTCACGGACCAGAGGGTCTTATTATGGTACGTTTCATACAAAACAAAATGCCACTGAAATAGATATATTATGTGTATTTCAGAGGCCACTAAAATAGAATATTATGTTTATTTCAGTGGCCACTGAAATAGACATAATATGACTATTTAGGTGGCCGTATGTCTATCCTATTTCAGTGGCATTAAACTGACTTGTTACCATGATCACTGATAATACGATTCTCTGGTTGACCAGAGTCAAAAGCCGGAGCGTGCAGGATGGTCATAAAATGACCACATCAAGCTGTCGCCTCCAATAATTTGCTTTCATCATTCACAGCGTGTCCATTACCTGGTGCAGTTTCCCCCGCGATATTGGCCCAACGCTGCAGAAACGCTTTACACGCGCCGAAGGCATCGATCTAACGTTGGACCGCAGTCAGTATTACGACAGAATCGTTTGTAGTGTTTATACAAAAACAAAGCACGTCAACATGGTTAACATGGTTAACAGAAAACTCTTTGAATTGCATAAACAATGCTGCCGTGTAAACATTGGTAAAGCCAAAAGACAGTAGCTGATCATATTTGAAGGAAGTAGTTAGTGTTTTTTATGGCGTTGTATTGCACATGATCAATTGTTTATGGAAATCGTTTGGTATATGGTGCTTTTCGACTGGCGTATTATATGCAATGTTATACAAATGATTTATATGAACAGATTACTATAAAGAAAACGTATTCCAGGTATACAAAATATAACTGAACATGTAAAGTTTGCTTGGTGTGCTGAATTAAGAAAACAAAAACATTTCTATTACGGTAACATCATGATAATTAGTACAATTAGTGCAATTAGTACAATGTATATATATATATTAACAATACATAATCTAGGTGTAATCTAACACGAAATACACGAAGTAGGCCCAACGTGAAATGCCAATGCAAATTCACAATAAACATTTTTGGCGACATATTTGTACAACAATAAATAATTTTATAATAATAAATATAATTGTATTATGTCGCCATTTTTAACTTTTGAAATTTTATACACGATACTGTAGATGAATACAACTACTTAGGATTTTTTTTAACATGTTTCACCACAATGCAAAATTTAAAATAGCAAAACCACATGTATATCAAAAAGGCTGCAGAGCTATGTTTGCTCTACTTAAAAGAGCCAGAAATGTATCTCTCCCAATGGATATAATGTTAAAACATTTTAATGTACTTGTTAAGCCAGTGGTGTTGTACGGAGCTGAAGTATGGGGCAGCGAAAAATGTGACATACTTGAAAGATTCCAGCTGAGACTGTTTAAAATGTGTTATCTGTAGATAAGTTCACTTCCTCTATGATGGTTTATGGAGAATTGGGTGCAACTCCATTAGATGTTGATATTAAATCACGTAAGCTAACATTCATCTCTCCTGGCAATTATGTGAAGTGCAGACACGGCCTAATGTGACTAGATAGTACAGAAACAATTATTATCATTACAGTGTTTTTATTCTTCTTCACTTGGCTGGAGTAGGCCTGCAAGGAGTGTACAGCCTTTCGATTTCACACGACAGTAATTCACATAGAAGGCAGCCCCAGTAGCACTAATGTCTGTCACGAGTCTGTCACGAGTTTGGAGCTCGCTCCTCGCTTACGATATTTCAGTTTCAAAGAAACAAAAGATTTTTTTCGCGTCCAGTCGTAATAAATAATCACTGTGGTGTGCTGAGAGTTGGCCGAGAGGTGGCGTGTTCTGCATCTGAGCGCCAGGCTTCGAAATAATCTCGAATCCTGTGTCATCTCGATCCTTCATCTCTCCTGGCCCAGTTTTATTTAGTTTGTAGGCAAGAGTGCTCTAAAGTATCATTCATTGATTCGCATTCATTCATTCATTCATTCATTCAGCTCAGCTCAGCTCAGCTCAGCTCAGCTCAGCTCAGCTCAGCTCAGCTCAGCTCAGCTCAGCTCAGCTCAGCTCAGCTCAGCTCAGTTCAGTTCAGTTCAGTTCAGTTTAGTTCAGTTAATAACTGTATTCTTCCGAAACGTCTTATAAAATATCTTATGCCAATGAGAATCTTAAATGACACTCCGGGGCACCACGACAACAGTGTGAGTCATTTCGTCCGTCTGGGAGTCATTTCCGGTGAGTAATTAAAAATACCGCAGCCCCGAGAAATCGCAGCAGTTCAGACCAGACAGCAAGATGCAAAGGAAATAGAAATAAGATGAGGTATTCCCACATGCTATGCCATGCCTTCAAACGGACTAATTAAATCTCTCACGTTCTTTTGAGGGTTACAGCTCTATGTTCAGAAGGTCCTATGTTCAGAAGGTCCTATGTTCAGAAGGTTCTATGTTCAGAAGGTCCTTTGTTCAGAAGGTCCTATGTTCAGAAGGTTCTATGTTCAGAAGGTTCTATATTCAGAAGGTTCTATGTTCAGAAGGTCCTATGTTCAGAAATATTTGTTCAGAAGGTCCTATGTTCAGAAAGCAGGGGTGACTACGGCACACGACGTTTTTGCAACGTTGAAGCAACATCAATGACGTTGATATAATGTCGCAAAAACGTTTGTGTGCTCAGTGGGTTTTTTCCGAGCTTAAATGAGGTTTGATAAAATTGTAGATATGAAAGTTATAATTATATTTTGTTAATATATTATATTATTTGTTCGAAATATCATATAAAAACGAGTGATATAGATGTTGAAATATCAATTATCTTATCTTATGTTGTCTATGGGATTATTTTCTGTTGAATGTGAAGTCTAAGTGGTATGTGGTGGTAGGTAAATATGCATTATGTCGCAACCTTCACTAGTAAATATAGGCTACAGGTGGTAATGAAAAAAATATTATTTAATCAATTTATCGGAACCCGTCTATATATACAATAAGAAATACGTATTTTAAATAGAAGAAATGGCCACTAAGACCAGTGAAATACACATATGTTATATATTTCAGAACAATAAACATGTTGAGTGTATTGTGCAAAGGAGAAATATAATTGTAGTTAAAAATCTAGGTCATATAAATGTCTAGGTCATGTAATTGTAAATTGTTGCTTTACGTCCCTTCGATAGTAGACTAACAATCATGAGGTGACATTGCAATACGATGGAAACAGTGCAGTTAATTGATGAGGTGAATGATGTACAGATGATGATGTGAGCATGGGGTGATAGGGCATAGTGGGTTATTGAGAGTATTTTCCTTCACTCTCCCGATAAGGGGTTCTGGCATGTCAAACTCCTTAGTCGGGTTCACATTAACCGTGGCGAATGAATTCGCTGATTTCTCCGTCAATTCTCAACTAATTCTCATGCACTATTCCAAGCACTATTTTCTGGTCATGGGGCGACTACCCTGAAAATTTTATTGAAAAATATTGTATAAAAGTTAGTCAATTTAACATCTAGTAAATAAAAAATGTCGCCCTCTATAAACCCACTAGCTTCGTCTCATTAGGCCTACATGTCAAATGGTCTAACTTCTTCTAAATACCTTATAGTCGTCCCATGGCTGGATAATTATCTGTGCAAAATGTCATGAAAATTGGTTCAGAATTGACAGAGGAATCTGCGGAATTCTTTCACCCTGATTGATGAATTTAATGTGAATCTGACTATAGATGAATAATTTCCCCCAGACATGCCCAGACGGTCGTAGACTTGGGTTTTGATGTAATGCTGAAACACCTTGGCCTTTCACACAGCTCCGATATCCCCGAGTCGGATAGTCCTCAGAGTAACAATAACAGAGAGTAACTCCATTCTAGCCGCAGTGGTTGAAATAGGTTTCAGCCACAGATTGACCCCATACAAAATCGTGGGACGGTCATATCTAAGAAAATAGTTTTTTTAGAATCAGTAACATTTTAGCTACGAGGTCGCCTGATCAGCTCATTTTTTTGCACAGTCATTAAAAAGTTATGAACATTTTTCAGACCTTGGGGTCGAGATCGCTCTCAGCCACCGCCATGTTGAAAAACGTTGATTGTTTTTGGGTAAGACGAATCAATCTACGACTAGCTCCATCCATCCCACGCTATACATTAGGACAATTCTAACCAGTAGCGCATGTTTTTCGCTAATTACTCCGTCAATTATCAACCGATTTCCATTAAATTTTATAAACGTAAAATTATATGCATTATTTCAAAAGTTTATAGACGATTTGACATGTTGTAAATTGAAATTATGACGTCCCTCTATCAACCCATTACGCTAATTCTGAAATTTTATAACATGTCAAATGGTCTAACTACATTTTTACCGGTGCTAGGATTTGACTTGAAAATGCAGCCTGTGCAAAATTTCAAAGAAATCGGTTCAGAATCGTTGATAAATCGACGTAAAACATGAGCTACAGATTTACTAAAATAATTGTGGCCCACGGTAGGCCGGCCTATAGTTAAACAAGGCTCTAGTTCACACTAGCACCGGATTTAGGTGGATTTGAATTCAGATATAGTGTAGTCTAAAATTCCTGAATTGCGGAGACTATCCTTCTGTGATCACTCCTGGTTTGTGGCTGTTCACTATATAGTGTTTATTGAAGTCCCAATAGCGATTTCGGCAAATTGTGGACGGACAGACGACTGACAACGGGCCATGACAAAATAAAAGCTCATCTGACCGAATGAGCTAAAATGAGACGCTGTGATTTGTTATCTTGCATTGTAGTTTACCTGAAACTGAAAGATGTAAGTTTTTTCCTACATAAAACAAAGAATTTTCTGAGTATAGGACCTTCTGAATATATCTGAATATAGGACCTTCTGAACATAGAACCTTCTGAATATAGGACCTTTTGAACAAATATTTTCTGAACATAGGACCTTCTGAACATAGGACCTTCTGAATATAGGACCTTCTGAACATAGGACCTTCTGAACATAGGACCTTCTGAATATAGGACCTTTTGAACATAGAACCTTTTGAACAAATATTTTCTGAACATAGAACCTTCTGACCATAGAACCTTCTGAACATAGGGCAGTCACCTCTTTTGAGGCACGCTGTATTTAAAAGAAGCTAGCTTATTAGTCCTCAGCATGGTCATCATAGCTGTAATGAGTCGCAATTATGTGAAGTGCAGACACGACCTAATGTGACTATATAGATAGAACAGAAACCATTATTATCATTAGAGGTCTACTGTGTTTCAACGTTTGTAGATATGATATTCGTCTGTCATTATTCTATGATTTCAATGATTTGTGAACAATGCATGACAATGTCTGTGAGAGTTTTTTTCTACACAATATTATACTTCTATGTAAAGCCATAAAGCAGTATCTGATTGGTTTACAAATAAGTATCGGCTTACTTTACCATTATGTATAAGTTACAAGTAAGCAGATACTGCCTTTTGGCTTAGCAGAGCCGATTAGACGCTCACCCCTCAATTTAAAAATGTGTCTTCCTTAGGTTATGTTTTTAATGTGGTCTAAAAAAATTGTTTCAGCATTATTTTAGTGATCAAGTACAACTTCTAAGTGGTCGTACCACACCCTCACCCATCCAACCCCACCCCCGAAATATTTTTTGTGTAGGCTCTATCAAGGAACACGTGGTTGCGCAAATCTGTCACTCACTTATTTAGTCTAAAGATAGGTCATATGAGACAATTTGTGTAGATTAGTTTTAACATCTTTAGTTTTAACATCATTTGTTTTAGCGACATTAGTTTTAAGAAAATTAGTTTTAACATCATTGTGGTAGATCTCGTTCGGTCCGGCGCGTAATCCAGAGTCATCTTTCCTTTCACCCCCTCATCCCCCCCCCCCCCAAGAAGGATTAAGAACTGTTTGGTCATCCACACAACTCAAAATCATTAATTTCATCAGACGATGTGTCACGTATACAAAATAATACCATTAATGATAATATGTACCGTTGATATGCCCACATTATATAATTCGGACGCATCTAATGAATGGTCATCATTACAGCCGCCTGAATTATCGAGGAACAAAAAATAAACAATGACACTAAGGATAACAAGCTCTATGGAGATTATTGCTTAGTCACGAGACGTAACAAGAACCACAATAACAATTTGTATCCGCGTAGGCAATGTTGCTTAAAATATATTATAAAACATTTATTACTGTAGGTATATACATTGTCTATAATAATATTATATTCGGTGTTTTATTTATTACTGATATTAAATATCTTATTTTTTTCTGGTAAATTCGTGATTCAGTTTATCAAGGCCGTACAAATGCTATCGTGTCACTATTATGCATCTTCCCTTGGCCAGTCTCACGCGAGTACTTACCGCAGGAGCCTGGCCGTATCGAGTACTACAATCAGTTATCCTGCCTATGTGGTCATCTTCGGGGTGTGTCTGAGATTTAAACCTCATTGGATGTTTCAGATTTATAAATATGTCATAAAAGGTCGCGAAGAATTGACCTTTTGTTGATCTCTCATGCACAGTTTCCTGTTTCCGTTGCTAGATGTATCATATAGACAAGTTGGGAATCTCTCCTTTTGGACAGTGAGGTGTGCCGAATTCGTCATTGCCAGTAATCATATAGTGGCCGCCATTCAGGGAGCTGGCGACACAATGCCATCAGTACTAGAGGAGCGCGCAGCGCGAGGGCTGACGCGAGATTATGCACTAGTTCTGGTATAAACCTTATAGTGCCTCTCTCTTTTCACCTGGTGAGGTAGGTGATTGTACAAGCATTGGCAAGAAGTCCAGGAGACAAGGAACCAAGGCAGGGCTGCTGAACCATAAAGAAACAGCCGTTCGAGCGACCAGCCACCAGAGTAATGGCAAGGACTGACCCTTTTGAGATGTGCTCTGCTTTCTGAAAAACGACACGCTGTTTGAAACCACCATCATGAACCGTCATCGTCAGCCAACCATCCGTGTCCGCCGTGCCATCACCCAAGCAAGCAATGTACTGATAAAGAGCTCATTGCTTAAGACCAGAATCCGCCTCCTTCAGTGCTATGATCGAAAGCCCACTGCCTTATGTGTCTCACAAAACGGCTCCTTTCAGAGCCCCTGTTCTCTGTGGGAACAGGAGTTCAGGAGTTCAACCGATATCCGTCAACCGTCAACCGTCAACCGTGTTCTTGTCTCATGCAGTGGAGTGATAGGGAACTCTCTGCTTTTGGTATGTCACACAGAACGGCGCCCCCAGAGCCCCTGTTCTATGTGGGAACAGGAGCTCAACCGTTATCCGTCAACCGTCAACCGGTCTTTCATATGGTCTTTGAAGCTAAGCCTTCGATCAAATAGGATTCCAAGCAGTTTGGCTGTTTGAGTTTGAATAATAGGCTCACCAAACAGTTCCAGATCTATAAGTTCTGGTTTTGGACCGACACTAAACACAATCAGCTGAGTTTTTCCTGCGTTTAGTTTTATCCGCCATTTGGAACACCATGCTTCAATAAGTTTTAAAGCTTTTGATAGCTTTGCCTTCACCCATTTGGCATTGGTTGCATGTGCCCAGATTCCCATGTCATCTGCAAACTGGGAAAGCCTGACATTGAGTGAACTCATGTCTGGGATATCATTCACATAGATAATGAAAAGGAGAGGGCTTAGGACCGAGCCCTGAGGTGTGCCCGCATTGAGGGTCACCTCCTCTGAGCAGTTGTTACAGTAATTGACTTTGATCGTTCTGTCACTTAGGAAAGATGATATCAACCTGACCATCTTCCTAGGTAAGCTGCCGTTCATCAGCTTGTATCTTAGTCCGTCATGCCACACCGAGTCAAATGCTTTCTCAACATCGATAAAGATTGCTCCACCTTTCCATTTCTTAGTGAATCCCAGTTGAGTTTCCTCTACCAGCCTGAACACATGTTCCATGGCGATGCGCTTGCTCCTGAAGCCATTCTGCCATTTGTTAAAGAACTTTTCTTTCTCAAAAAAGTTCCTAATTCTACCAGCTAGCGTTTTTTCAAAGAGTTTGCCCATACAGCTCAGCAGGCTGATAGGTCTATAGTTCCCCGGCATTTTTCCGTCTTTGTCTGGCTTAGGTATCATGATACCTTCAGCCTTTTTTCATAGCTTAGGATAGTATCCTGTAGCCATACAAGGATTACAGATTTGGGCCAGGGCCTCATAAACCTTGTCATTTGCTTGCTTAAGTACACCGTATCTGATACCGTCCAGACCAGGGGCCGAGCTAGATTTGCACTTTTTCAGATAAGCCTTGATTTCCCCTGTTGTTATTGGGGTTAGTGTCTCGTGATCATCGTCCTCTTCGGGGACGTGGCTTACTAGTGGCTTGAAGAGCATTTCGTGCTCTTTAATAGTGCTTTCTACCTCCACTTTGAACTCATCGTCAAAGATGGTCCCCTGGTGGACATTGTGTACTTTTTCAAGCGAGGCTGCGAACGTGTCAGCTCTCTCTTTGTCATTTTCAGTGTGAGTACCATCACTTCTCATGAGGGGAGTTTTTCTCGTTCCTCTAGATTTTGCCCCTGTTAGCCGGAAGAACGAGTTCCAGAACTCGGTTCCATCCCTGGCTCCGTCAAGTTTATCAATCTGTTCTTGCCAAGCCCTTTCCTTGTCCGTTTTGATAGATTCCTTGACCTCGTTGGTCAGGCTCTTGTACATAGTCATGTACTCGGGCTCGTCACTGAATCTCATAGCTGGCCTTCTAGCTTTTCTTTTTTCTCTGATCAACTTAGACGTTTTTTCAGAGATAATGCCATCAGCGTGAGATTCCGAGCTTATATATCTATCTGATCTGTCATACCAACGGAAACAATCAAGCTATGCTCTCAGCCAGCTGCTAAGTGCTTTCTGATTGGCCGATCTTGAGAAACGCAACATTCAAGGTATCTGGCTATTTAAAATAGTTGATCACTATGCTCGATAGAGCAAGGTATCGCACTCCGTGCTCGTGGGAAGATAACTTGCTGTGGAAGATGCTAGTAATTAATTTGTTTGAAAGCTGGGCATAGAAAGTAGGAATGCCACATTTCTATTTCCTTTACATCTCGTTCTTTCGTCTGAACTGCTGCGATTTCTCGTTTTTTTTCTCGGATTGCATAAACATCATTATGACATTGTTTTTTATTAAAACAATATTTGATGTAATGTTAATTAAATTGGTAGCTGTTCCAAATAACATGATTCGGACTTTGCTTATATTTAGATTATTATTATTATATTTTGTTTAGCGCTATAGAAAATAATATAATTAGTTTTAATAACGCTCAAGTATAACTTATCCAATTTTACCAAATTATTTTATTTTGTTCAGAATTTTGTGTCTCATTGTTTGCCTTAAACTGTTCGTTAAGATCAAGATAGTCTATCTAACAGTCTATCTAGCTTAGTTGTTTCATCATCAGCACATCACATAAACACAAAAATTCTTTTATTAAGTTTTACACATTTATGTGAGATATAATTACCTTCCCATCTTCAAACATCATCAATTATGAAGAGTACCCAACATGCCACGAAGAGATCAATCTCTAACAAAAGAGAAAACTATAGCGATGATAGCCTGTTAGACACTCTTGGTGTAGAAAAACATGCGATCGCGAGATATCAGATTGCTAATTCAGAAGTCATTGATCTACCAGAGCATCTTCCACAAAATCTCATTTAGGGACAACAGAGGGATGCTAATGGACGTCAATTTATTTGCTTACTGTAATACCACACCCCAGAAGCGTCCTCATCAAGTTAAACTTGGGATGTTGAGCAAATATCTACGACGCTGGCTCTACATTGTGTCAATGTCTCGTGTTTGCTGGGAGTAGGGCCATGTCCTGGGTACTTCCTGGTTTAACCCTTTAACCGCCAAATTATTCAATCTGAATTTTCACCCACTTGAAATTGTGTCTCGCTGACGCGATCCACAACTTCAAGTGACTGAAAATTATTCAGATTTGACAAAATGAAGGTCAACTGTTTTCAAATATTGCTGATTGATGTCATATTTTATCTTTACCATGTTTAAAAAGTGGTACGTAATGTGCTAATAAAAAATGAAAACCCGCATATATGCGACACCGGCGGTTCAAGGGTTAAAATGTGGCAGTAACCATGCTAACCTTACCAACCTTGCCGCGACGTCTTGTGTTTTGTGAGCCCAGTTTCCAACATCCAAGACAACATGGTAATATTATACAACAAAAGGCTGAGCCATTTTTTCTGAGGAGGCCATTTTTTAGTTTACATGGACTGATCCGCCGATATATCATATTATAATAAATTGACGTGCCAGAGCCATAACGTGTTTACTGACATTAAGTCTAGCAGCGCGGGGATTAACTTTAGACTCTAGAATCTGCCGTCTGTAGACGGCTGATTCTGACGTCTAAAGTCGGTCCCCGCTCTGAAAGAATGAAAGTATTTATAATGGCTTTAGACCCAAAACATAGGGATTCAAATGAAGCGGAAATACCTAGCATTGAAACATTTATGATTTCAAAGGGAAAAAACCCTTTGGTCTCTTGGTGCTTTAAATACAATAAATGTTTTAAATACAATAAATACAGCCATAACGTGTCAACCGGGTGATGTGCCGAAGAAAAAACAAAATTGTCAACAAATTTTCAATTATACAATATTAGAGAATTATATATAGTAGGAACACTTAGCTTGTGTTTATGACCATTTGGGACAATTGCTGATTTTTCAAGGGTGGGGTATATCCAACCTTAAAGGCTAAGTTATTTTTATATACTACCTATATAGTAATTTATTTTTTACTCACTTGAAGTTGCGAGTCGCGATAGCGAGACACAACTTCAAGTGGGTAAAAATTATTCAAATATGAGCAAATTGAATCAAAACATATGGTAAATCTATCCAATGTAACGCTCGTTCCTCTTTTTTCTTCAGACAAACAGAAACGTCTGAATACGGCTACAGCCACGATGATCACTTTAACCCTTTAACCGCCGGGGGCCGTCTATATTCGTTTTTTTGCATTTTTTATTAGCATATTACATATCAGCTTTTAAACCTGTTCAAGATAAAACGTGACATTAATCAGCAAGATTTGAAATTGGTTGACCTCCATTTTGTTAAATCTGAATAATTTTCACTCACTTGAAGTTGTGGATCGCGTCAGCGAGACACAACTTTAACTTCATATACCTATAATTATGTTGTGTGTCTACGGCCATAGTAGATATATTAATTCTTTCAGTGCGGGGATCATCTTCAGACGTCAGAATCTGACACCTACAGACGTCAAATTCTGACGTATAAAGATGTTCCCCGCGCTGAAAGGGCCAAGGGTTAACCTTTAATAACCGCTTTTAACCCTTTAGTCTCCCACATCGTATTCAGCACTTGCATGGCACATTTTCAATCAAAATAATTTGGATGTCCAGAGTCTCCCTTCAGCTTCGTGATGGTATACATGTAATTGGGTAATGACACAAAAGCAGCAGATTTTTCATCCACCTCGAGGTGACGATTGCCACAGCAGTTTGCATCTCAAGGCCGTAAAAACTGAGAGGCCCGTATTCGCGTACATGTTGCCATATATCGTAGGTTTCGGATTGTTCGAGATGGTCATCTCGACCAATCCGAAACCTGCGATATATCGTAATTTGTACTAGAATACTACGGGCGACTAATTGTCAGTATTATCGTTGTTCGCTCTGACGGTCGTTGACGGACATTGATGCGAAACAGGTGTCGCGTTGTCTCGTGGGCCGTGTATGTGTGAGCGGAGGATGAAGTGACGATAAATCTGTCTTGAACTTGTTCATTGTGGTATATAATAGCTTACATCTTGGTGTATTGGTAGAACTGAGTTAACTGGCGCCAAAACGCGGGTTTTTGCTTAAATAGTGAGAGGGGGGTACAGGTTGGCCTATAAAACTGGCCAATCACAGTGGTTTCCTCCAAACTTCCTGCTGATACATTTTGGCCAAAAAATGAGAAACTACAGTTTGAGAATACTAAGATTAGATTAGAATTTATGGAATTATGAAATAACGATTGCGAACTGAGATATAACAAAAATACGAGCTTTCTCATCAGAAGATGCCCCAGATGGACATGTGAAATAATAAGGCACATTGGCCAAGATTACAAAATAACATGAGAAGGTTTAGTCTAATTCAGCAACTGAGAATGTCAAAATATACAATTTTGAATATAGAAAAATAATCGTAAAACACTTGGACTTTAAAATTCACATGTATAAAATACAATCCAGGATACAAAACTGCATATAAAAATCAGTATGAAATGCCAAAGATAAGGTAGTCAAAATGACAAGTTTAGCTCACCAAGAAACACAGATACAATTGCTACAGAGGGAGGGGGATACTTGAGTACAGTGAGTAACGTGGTGACTAAAGTCAGGACTCATAGCCCGACCTGGTGACGAAGCTTTATATTCAGCTCCACGATCCTGACGATACATGCCACCTATTCGAGAAAATTTCGACCTCGAAATTGGACTTTTAATAACTAACATATTTTACATTTATCTACTAACTAGATCATAAAATACCATACAAATAATGACAGTAAGGAAATAATAATGGAGACGGTCGCCAATGTGAAATCAGGACATTAACCAAAAATCCCAAAAATTGTCAGCAATAACAAGGTATATGGGCAACAACCGCAACATAAATATAAAAGCTCCAGAAACTGTGTTTGTAGTTTGGCCTTAGTGCCACAAAGTACTAACGAAATACATATAAAAAGATCTAGACCACTATCACTGGATTTAGGCCTTGGTGCCAACATTTCTTAGAAGAGGAACCTGATTACTGTGACTAGAGACATGGGCCCTGGTGCAATAAAAAAATAGGGACCTTGGCGCCAGTTCAATGCTCGTCAGAATATACATTACATTCAACAGTATAACATGCCATGCAAAAACAGTCAGCAAATTAAGTATACTCGTTAATGTTATATTACCAGCAATTAAAGCTAAAAAGCGAATAATATAGTCTGGTGATATATCCTGAAGCACATGACGGAGCAGTCTCTGGAACAGTTATAATAAGTGCCTTTGTCAAAACAAAAAGGCTGCTGACAAATTTAAAGTCTCTTGACAAATGTTCCGGATACACTATAGTGTCAATCTCATTATCATAATTACTAGACGTTGCATATATGTAAACACATTTAAAAATACTAATGTATCAATTCAAACATTATCAGAATATGGAGAGTTCCGTAAAATCAATGATACGACTTTCTTCCAATATTGAGCATTCACCCCATGACGTAGATTACGTATATTCAAAGAGACGCGGAGGGTTGAGGTTGGGGGTGGGGTATATGGATACACAAAGCACAAATCGACTGTGGTCAGTGGCTGCGACATATGAAAAAAAAATCCAAGTATGCGTAATCCAGTGTACAAAAGGTGTACAGATGTACATGTCCGAGGGTCAATATGCTTAATAAGATATAATGACAGTTATAGCGAATGGTGGGGATGATTAGGAAAAAAATAATTAAGTACATGTATACTAGCGTCGCCTTGTGAAGCTGTGTCGCTCTCTCGGAGCCTGGTCTGAACAAGTTCAGAGTAGCCGCTATGTGAAATATTAAAAAAAATCCATGAACTGCATCATAACATATCCTATTCTGCGTTGTTGCTGCTGCTGCTGCTGCTGTTGTTGTTGTTGTTGTTGTTGTTGTTGTTGATAACCAGGATAACGAGGCTGTTGTATGTTGTTATTGTTCATACTGGATGCTGGCATAGCCCTGCGTTGTGTGAGGTTGGGTGGCTGTTATTATGTACAGTAGTAGCTGTTATGGGCCTCAATTGGGCTGATGCTGGAACGTTATTACGGGGTACACCGGGACTCTCTGCCTCCATCGCTGACACTGTCACTCCACTCACTCTTGAGACATCATGCTGCCGGACTGCTCACCCAAATTTATATTGATGTTGACATCGACTCCACTGCCTTATGTTCCATTTCAGGGATTTGATCCTGCTTGGAATATATTCCTTAGGCTTCAAATCAATAGCAATCAGTATTATGTATGTGTTCGTCTATTCTGTTTCTTACTGGTATGCTCTGTGAGTCCACTTGACATGGGATCAACCTGGTATCTCCACCAATTATCGTCGTTCGCTCTGACGGTCGTTCATCCACCTCGAGGTGACGATTGCCACAGCAGTTTGCATCTCAAGGCCGTGAAAACTGAGAGGCCCGTATTCGCGTACATGTTGCCATATATCGTAGGTTTCGGATTGTTCGAGATGGTCATCTCGACCAATCCGAAACCTGCGATATATCGTAATTTGTACTACAATACTACGGGCGACTAATTGTCAGTATTATCGTTGTTCGCTCTGACGGTCGTTGACGGACATTGATGCGAAACAGGTGTCGCGTTGTCTCGTGGGCCGTGTATGTGTGAGCGGAGGATGAAGTGACGATAAATCTGTCTTGAACTTGTTTATTGTGGTATATAATAGCTTACATCTTGGTGTACTGGTAGAACTGAGTTAACTGGCGCCAAAACGCGGGTTTTTGCTTAAATAGTGAGAGGGGTGTACAGGTTGGCCTATAAAACTAGCCAATCACAGTGGTCTCCTCCAAACTTCCTGCTGATACATTTTGGCCAGAAAATGAGAAACTACAGTTTGAGAATACTAAGATTAGATTAGAATTTATGGAATTATGAAATAACGATAGCGAACTGAGATATAACAAAAATACGAGCTTTCTCATCAGAAGATTCCCCAGATGGACATGTGAAATAATAAGGCACATTGGCCAAGATTACAAAATAACATGAGAAAGTTTAGTCAAATTCAGCAACTGAAAATGTCAAAATATACAATTTTGAATATAGAAAAATAATCGTAAAACACTTGGACTTTAAAATTAACATGTATAAACTACAATCCAGGATACAAAACTGCATATAAAAATCAGTATGAAATGCCAAAGATAAGGTAGTCAAAATGACAAGTTTAGCTCACCAAGAAACACAGATACAATTGCTACAGAGGGAGGGGGATACTTGAGTACAGTGAGTAACATGGTGACTCAAGGCAGGACTCATAGCCCGACCTGGTGGCGAAGCTTTATATTCAGCTCCACAATCCTGACGATAGTATCAACGTAACACGACCGGGAACGATGGTGACTGCCCTATGTTCAGAAGCTTCTATGTTCAGAAAATATTTGTTCAAAAGGTTCTATGTTCAGAAGGTTCTATATTAAGAAGGTTCTATGTTAAGAAGGTCCTATGTTCAGAAGGTCCTTTATTCAGAAGGTCCTATGTTCAGAAGGTCCTATGTTCAGAAAATATTTGTTCAAAAGGTCCTATATTCAGAAGGTTCTATGTTCAGAAGGTCCTATATTCAGATATATTCAGAAGGTCCTATATTCAGAAAATTCTTTGTTTGATGTAGGAAAAAACTTACATCTTTCAGTTTCAGGTAAACTACAATGCAAGATAACAAATCACAGCCTCTTATTTTAGCTTATTCGGTCAAAGCTCAGATGAGCTTTTGTCATGGCGCGTTGTCCGTCGTCCGTCCGTCCACAATAGCCAAAATTCCTATTGGGACTTTAATCAACACAAAACCAGGAGTGATCACAGAAGGATAGCTCTCGCAATTCAGGAATATGACACTATAGGCCTCTATCTGAATTCAAATCCACCTAAATCCGGTGATAGAGTGAATTTGTCCTATAGCTTTTTTCTGTTTTTTTTTATTTTAATCTATTCCAGGTTTTTTTGGGGGTGTCTGCATACCCCCAAAATTTGTATAGTTGGGTTGACCAAAACATGAGTGGAAATCGCTATTAAAATAAAGTCAATAATGGAAAGATTGCACAAGAAAGCACCATTCAGAGCCTTGTTTTAACTATAGGCCTACCATTGACCACAATTATTTTGATAAATCTGTAGCGCATGTTTTACCTCGATTTCTCAACGATTTTGAGCCGATTTTTTTTCTGCACAGGCCTTCAAGTCAAACCCTAACACCGGTAAAGGTTTAGTTAGATCATTCGATATATAATAATATTCCTGAATTAGCGTAATGGGTTGATAGAGGGACGTCATAATTTCAGTTTACAACAATCATTCAAATCGTCTAACTTTTGAACTAATACAAAAAATTTTACGTTCATAAAATTTCATGAAAATCGATTGATAATTGACGGAGTAGTTAACGAAAAACATGCGCTACTGGTTAGTTCTGTCCTAATGTGTAGCGTGGGATGGATGGAATTAACTTTAGATTGATTCGTTTTACCCGAAAAAATCAACATGGCGGTGACTGAGAGCAATCTCGACCCAAGGTCTGAAATATGTTCATATCATTTTAATGACTGCGCTGAAAAAAATTAGGTGAGCATGCAACCGTGTAGCTAAAATGTTACTGATTCTATGAAAAAGTATTTTCCTAGATATAACTGTCCCACGATTTTGTATGGGGTCAAGCTTCAGCCACTGCGGCTAGAATGGAGTTACCCTCTGTTATTGCTACTCTGGGGAATATCCAACCCGAGGATATCGGACCTGTGTGAAAGGCCAAGGTGTTTCGACCGTCTGGGCATGTCTGGGGGTAATTCATCTATAGTCAGATTCACATGAAATTATTCAACCAGGGTGAATGAACTTCGCGGATTCCTCAGTCAATTCTGAACCAATTTTCCTGACATTTTGCACAGACATTAACCGAGCCATGGGGCGACTACTCTGAAAATTTCAATAAGTTTTACAAGGTATTTAGAAAAAGGTAGACCATTTGACATGTAATGAACTTATGAGCTATAATGGGTTTATAGAAGACGACAATTTTTATTTATAACATGTTAAATTGACTAACGTTTAATGTAGACCCTATACAATATTTTTCAATGAAATTTTCAGGGTAGTCGCCTCATGATTAGAAAATAATGCTTGGAATATTGCATGAGAATTGGTTGAGAATTGACAGAGAAATCAGCGAGATCATTCGCCACGGTTATTGTGAATCCGACTATAGGCATGCCCAGAACCCCTTATCGGGCGAGTGAAGGAAAATACTCTCAATAACCCACTATGCCCTATCACCCCATGCTCACATCATCATATGTACATCATTCATCTCATCAATTAACTGCACTGTTTTTATCGTCTTGCAATGTCACTTAAAGGACTGTATGTCTGTTGTCGAAAAGGGACGTAAAGCAGCAATTTACAATTACATGACCTAGACATCTATATGACCTTCATTTTTAACTACAATTATTTTTCTCCTTTGCACAATACACTCAACATGTTTATTGCTCTGAAATGTAGACCTACACCACATGTGTATTTCACTGGTCACGGTGACCATTTCTTCTATTTAAAATACGTATTTCTTATTGTAGATATAGACGGATTCCGATAAATTGAATAAATAATATTGTTTAATTGCCAGCGTACTTTCTAAACATAGGACCTTCTGAACAAATATTTCTGAACATAGGACCTTCTGAACATAGGACCTTCTGAACATAGAGCTGTAACCGTATTAAACCAGCATTTGATAAACATCACGTGGAGGTACAGATAGTAACAGACGCCATAATGATGACAAGTATAAAGTGATTAATATTGTCATTGTGTGGTCCGAATGACTTGACTTGTTACTAGGCCGGATTCAGCGTGAATTTGAGAATATTATCTAATCGACGGCCCACTAACCCAGCAAACACGATACGTTAAACCAATGCCAATTTAATGTTGGGCCGACGTCGGAGACGGCGGGCCAACATTAAATCGGCATTGGTTTAACGTATCGTGTTTGCTGGGAAGTGAGTCAATGTCTGGCCAGCATCTCGCACGCGCGTATCAATGAAATCTGGACCTGCTTATACTGCTAAAAAGCAAAAGGAAGTATCTGTTTACTTGTCAGTAAACATACACTGCTTTTTTACTTTGCGTGGCAGTATAGACATGCGTACCTGCCCGGTTGATAATGGAGTCCCAGGAGGGGTGGCTGCATCTCGCTAGATACTTATAATCCGGATTAACGTGATCGACTCTGGCAAACCCGGTGAGATGACTCACGTGTGTAATACACTATTTGTATAGATTCCTTTGTAAGACGACTTACTCTATAAATCCGGTCATCAAATCTTCAATTTCGGATCACCATGCATGGGGAGGGGGGGGGGGGTGTGCCAATGAATTGTTTAGTCCTGCAGTAACCTGGTCTGGAGGCATCTTCTTTCACGAGAAGCAAGATGTATTGCGGCTCAACACTGAGAGTGCGGGGATCGACTTTAGACGTCAGAATCTGACGTCTGTAGACGTCAGATTATGACGTCTAATGTCGATCCCCGCACTGTAAGAGTAAACATATTTATTATGGCCGTAGACCCATAACACAGGTATTCAAATGAAGCGGAGAGAGCTAACTAAGACATTTATGATGATTTCAAAATGAAAAAACCCCTTTATTCTCCATGGTTTATACAAAAATATGTCAGCGCTTTAAGGGTTAATATCTAACACTGTGCACTGCTTTGTAACATAACGCGATTTTATGTCAATATCCTGATCGTTAATGAAGTGGAGAATATTTGTTGGATGTCTAACAATGTCGTCTGCGGTGTAGTTACAAACCAATAACATCAAAATGAGAGCTGATTGGGTTAGCCTACATGTATAATTGTATGTATGTGCATGAAGCCTGAAACGAGTTTGTGACATTTCACAAAGATAAATATGAATATAGTTGCTGCCTAGCTTGCAGAGGCTTTTTAGCCTGTTCTAGCGCAGCACGACCAATGTTGTATATACGAATATAATGTGTATATTTTTGTACCTGTCTTAAAGATACGTATTGGTTAAAAGCTAAATAAAAACAATCGACGTCATCGTAAGCAATCGAATGGCTTTGTGTCATCTTCAACTACTAGTATCATGCAGTTGTGCGCTAGGGCTGTGATATGCGTGATGGTCTAGACTTTACCTGTTTACCGGACGAGATGCTTCGTGGTTAGCCCCAGTTTATCCAGGGGTCTGGCCGGACGAATGGTTGCCAACTGGTGGCTTCGTCAGTACGAAGCGCCAGCATGTATTCGTACGGAAGCTCATTAGAGTAAGCTGTAACAGGTTTCGTAGAATCAGTAATATTTCAGATACGAGTATGCTCTCAAACAACAACAGGAATCAGAAATAGTTTATTACTGAAAATAACAATATAGGCCCCAATTTAAATGCAACAATGATGTCTGTACTTCCACTAGTTTGGTCGCTTTCCATCAAGACATCCATTCATGTTCGCATCATTTTTTCTTTTCGCGTCCTAGCTATCTGTTGGCTGTTTTTTACATTCTCCTTAAAAGTCATACATCACAAAAGCACTCCCAGCAAACACTATGCATTGCACCCATGTTGGTTTATTGTTGGGCTACCGTCTGCGACGCTGGCCCAACATGAAACCAACATAGGTTTAAAGTCTCGTGTTTTCTGGGAGCTGGTGTCAACGTACGTGATATGATCAACAACAAACACAGTGCGCTGATGAATGTTGGCTTGATGCTGGCCCAGCGTCGTAGATATAGGCCAACATCTACGGCAGCAATTTTGATAGTCGTCTAGTGTTCGCTGTGATCACTGGTAATGTTTCCTGAAGAAACGCGATAGCTCATTCATGTTTCTCTGGGAGGGGGGGGGGGGAGGGTGATGCGTTAGCTTTCACACTTGTCAGGAGCCATGTGGATCTGGGACATAATAAGCTCAAATTGCCCAGATGAACACCTTAGGAAATGGCTCATGTTTCTCTGGGAGGGGGGGGGGGAGGGTGATGCGTTAGCTTTCACACTTGTCAGGAGCCATGTGGATCTGGGACATAATAAGCTCAAATTGCCCAGATGAACACCTTAGGAAATGGCTCTAGGGTAAATAGTTCTAAGGAAAATCACGAGCAAACGCTGTCACATATTGCTGCGTTGGTCGGGGTTTTATTTGAAACGTCTTGTGTTAGGAGCGCGCAGCGCGGGACCCTGCGCGAAATTAACGTCGATACACTGGTCTCAACCTTAACTCGACGATGCCGCCATTAACGTGATCGCCTAGTCACAGTTGATAAGGGAGAGACAATGCTGTTTCTCTGAAAACCCCGCATGGGAACAGCGACTGGTGAGGCAGTCAGGCGCTCTAGCCATTGCGCCACGTCCCATTTGAACGCCTTCCCACCACTGAGCCATTTTTATGCCGGGAGCGTTGGTCAGATGAGGAAGCCATCAGGCAGGCAGACGGACAATGGTTATCAGGTTATGGCTTCCGTGCCGTCACTTCCAGGTGTACTTCCTGATATTATCCATGGCTTCTTCTGCATGTCATGGGTCACCCTCTTTGCTTTTCTATCAGGTTCAACTTCCTTTCCCACTGCAAGCATAGCAAACACGATACATTGACACAACGTTGATTGAATGTTGGGCCAACATCGCAGAGAGTGGGCCAACATTGAACCAACGTTGTGTCAATGTATCGTGTTTGCTGAGATTCACATGACCGTGAGCTGTTTCCCACCATACTCCTCTGCAAAGCCAAAAAGTAGTATCTGCTTACTTGTAAAGTAAGCAGATACCTTTTGGCTTTGCACGGCCATATTGTAGATACCACCTGTATCCTCTGTTTTTGTTCAACGCTATATAAATCCAAGTAAATTAAATGTGTCGTGCTGTAGACGTGTTCATCATATGGTAATTAAACAAAGTCGTGTGAACTTTAAAATAACCAGTATAATATTATGTTGAGTCTTTCTCTGCCTAGTATGCCACGCGGAAAAAACCCCTTGAAGAACCAGGTATGCTTTTTCTGTCAACATAAACATCACTTTTACTTGATGTAGAACATCATAGTATAATAAATAAGAACATTATTTTCTGAAGGTGAACAAAGACAAAATTAGTTCGTTCGTTCGTTCGTTCGTTCGTTCGTTCGTTCGTTCGTTCGTTCGTTCGTTCGTTCGTTCGTTCGTTCGTTCGTTCGTTCGTTCGTTCGTTCGTTCGTTCGTTCGTTCGTTCGTTCGTTCGTTCGTTCGTTCGTTCGTTCGTTTGTTCGTTCGTTCGTTCGTTTGTTCGTTCGTTCGTTCGTTCGTTCGTTCGTTCGTTCGTTCGTTCGTTCGTTCGTTCGTTCGTTCGTTCGTTCGTTCGTTCGTTCGCTCGTTCGTTCGTTCGTTCGTTCGTTCGTTCGTTCGTTTGTTCGTTCGTTCGTTCGTTCGTTCGTTTGTCCGTGCGTTATTTATTTAGTTAGTTAGCTAGTAATTATTTCATTCATTCATTCATTCATTCATTCATTCATTCATTCATTCATTCATTCATTCATTCATTCATTCATTCATTCATTCATTCATTCATTCATGCATCATAATTCATTCACGTCATTCAAGAGGTGGACGTTTTTCGTTCGTTCGTTTGGTTTTTTGTTCGTTCGGCTGTGGTTCGTCCGTCGCTCGTTCGTTAGCTCGTTCGTTCGTTCGTTCGTTTGTTTATTCATTCATCAAACTATTCATTCATCAATTAACTCATTCATTCACCCCTTTAATTTACGATGTTTTACACGTCACTGTCGGTACATTTCGTGCGGAGTTCTAGGCTACATCTTTTCTGTAACGGCAAGCCAAAAGGACGTACCGCCTTTAGGCTTTGCAGAGCAGTATTTTACATGGCTATGGCCTTGCTCTAGGAACAAGAATCACTAATTGCAATCTGTAGTAATCATGGTCATAATAAATGTTAGCAGCGTGAACTACACTGCACGCTAACTAGTTCACTCACGCCACGGTTTATGCCTCCGGATTAACCCTTACATCGCTGAATTATTTTTGTTTAAACCATGGTAACTAAAGGGTTCTCTTCAATTATAAAGTCATCATAAATGTCTTGGCTAATTCTTTCCGATTAATTTGAATGCATATGTACATATACGACTATTATAAACATTTTAATTTTCTGAGTGTGGGGATCGTCTTTAGCTGTTTAGACCAGGGCCCGTATTCTCGTACAAGTTACGATATATCGTAGGCTTCTGATTGGTCGAGATGGCCATCTCGACCAATCAGAAGCCTACGATATATCGTAACTTGTACGAGAATACGGACCCTTGTACTGTCAGATTCCGACGTACAAAGACGATTCCCGCACTGAAAAGGATAAACTTTGTGTTTATTGCGAGATATCCTTCTTATTATTGATAATCCACACCCCTTCTAGAATACGAATACAAAACATACACTAAGGACACACAGTAAGCACAATGCATATAATGTTACATAACTACAATGTATCACAATATTATTATGTTTCTCTCCGTTGATCTTAATGATGTATATACAAACTTAAACCAGTGATCACGTTTAAATATTCTGTGTAACATAGAATTGAGAGAGACTTCATTTGGAGGGCTATATAATGGGCAGAAACATTTGACATGCAGGACATGATAAACTGGGCACTTTAGTAAAAATTGATTTCATCATCCTCGTGCTCCCTACACATAAGATAAGATAAGTTTTATTTAGGTTGCACAGAGTGAATTTAACATATAACATTAGCACTAACGAGTTTTTACACATGGACAACGTTTCCTTATCTTTTACAAATCTGTATCTATGAGTCAGAATGACACTTACACCCATTTGTTCGAGCTAATACTTGCCCCTATGTCTCCATACACCATGGTAACATATTTTTAGTGAAAAAAAGATGTGCATTTTCTATATCAGACGTGTCATTCAACCCCCATAGCTCTGATCCATATAGCATTATAGGCTGTACTTGGTATCAAACATTTAACACAAAAATTCTATGAAGGGGTATACATTCTATTAAACAATTTTGATATTCTGCAGAAGGCATTTTTATCTCTTGTCGCATCTCATTGTTATTCAACTTAGTTGAGAAAAACAAACCAAGGTAGCTAGATTCGCTGGCAACTTCTAAACTAGTATTACAAATATGCCACCTCTCGTGACGAGCTAGGTGTCCTCCTTTTCTAAAAACAACAACCTTAGATTAATCTATTTTAACAACTAGACCAAGTTTTACTGCCTACCTCATACAAATTATTTATTTTTTCTGCAGTTCAAGTACAGCAAATAAATATTTAGCTAAGCACACTTGTGAGATATATTCCTATGTAGTTATCTGCGTCATTTGGATTAACTTTCTTATAAATTGGAAATATAACAGTTCTTGATCACAATTCAGTATATATACGTCTGCTGAAAATAGGCAATTAAACATTTTTAGTAAGTATGGGACAATGAAATGCGATGACAAAATGGAACTTCTATTTAGTATAAGTAATTTTATGCTTGTTCAAAATATATTTCTCTATAGTTGTTATTTTAATGTCAACATGTTGTTGTTGTATATATTGAATTTTGGTGACCTAAGGTAGGTCGCATAGATATGTGTTCGGTGAGACTTTAATGTCGACTTGTTCGCTAGGCGGCGCCTTTTGTTTACACACGCCTTATATGGTGAGGCTCATTACATATTCAGTTCTGAGCTCGCCGGATAGAACTCACGCTAAATTTCCAGGGCGGGGGCCCTAGGGTAGTGGTTAGCACCGCTAACCGCTAAGTCAGTATTGTGGAGAGCCTCCGTGACCGAGAGGTAGCGTGCTCGGCCTCAGACCGCCAGGGCTCGAATTTCGATTCCTGTGTCTGGAGGGCAGTGTCATCTCAATCATCTCACCATCCTCAGGATGTTGTCCTGGCCCAGTTTAGCCTATATGCGCACAAACGTGGCCTAAAGCCCGATTCATTTCAATTTTTGCTAAATTTCCAAGTTTCTATTTTATGCTAAAAATTCCCATTTTCTCCTCCATATTTTCTCAGGAAAATTTTGGTCGGGTAGGCGGTTTTTACCCCTCCCCTTTTCCTGTTTTAAAGATTTACATATTTCCTTAGAATGGAGCATTTTAATTTTCTTTATATGATATGTGTTGTATTGTAAATATGAGCTTCATATGTGTTTTTTGTGTAACATTGTTGTGATAAATTTCGAGTTATTAATTGTGCAATGTTTACATTTGAAGTTGTGTTTGTCAATAATAATTTGACTTTTTCAATCACACATATGTTATGTAATAGTATAGTTATTTGTCAATAATAAATTGACCTTTTCAATCACACATATTTGTTCATGTATAGTTATTTCATTGTCTGCTTCAGGAAAACTAGCTACAGGAAGCCGGTGCGAGATTTATTACGCTTACATTAGTTTTTATTTTTAGACAGACACAAAGATAAAGAAACATTTCAACAACCAGTCCATCTGAACCTGCAGCTTCACTCTTTTTTAGGGTTTTCAAACTATTACATATTTCCTCCCCTAAAATTACACCATTTAGCATGTTAATGTCATCGTGAATGATAGCATATTCTAGAAATATGTTATAAAAGTCATCAATCACAGTTAATACATTAAAATTTGTAATAAATGCATTATAAAAATGATCATGATATATCTCTTTAGATATGTTAGATGTAAGATGTTTTCAAATATTTTGACAAAACATTTTATAGCATTATAAATATTTATTTATAATTCGGATACCGTCTTAGTTGAATAATATTCTTTTTTCTCTCTCAAAAGAGACTTATGCGAACAGCGCTCAGAAAAATTACAATGTTTATCATGGCCTATTGGCTATGCATGTATTTGCGCAAAAGTTAATGTGTATCTGGCTTCTTAGCTCTACAATTTTTGTCAAACCATGCATTTCTTGGCGGAACAAGTTTAGTGCTTATTGTAAATGACATACAACCCGCTGCTTTTACTAACAATTCGGCAATATGAGTGATATGGCGACATTAATATCAAATACAGATGTTGAAAAATATTTATTAATCTCATGGGTTACTAAACCCGGTCTAATATTCTGAATAAAGGTGGGAAGTAGCTCGTCACAATATCGTAACACAGATCGATATTCAGTTGGAATGTTGTCCAGTTGCTGCTCTTATATGTTCAATGGGGACCTAGAAATTATGAGAAGTGTAAGATGTTTCGATTGATTCATATTGTTATAATGTCCCTGAACAAATTTAGGTTTGTTGCCCAATTGGCAACTTTGGGCAACTTTTTTTATTAGCATAATTAAAATAATTAGCATAATCGGCCTAATCTGCATTATGATCCAAGGTAAAATGTTAGTTTTGAACCAGTGGCGGCAGAAAAATGGCCAATATCAGACTTGTGTTTAGGTAAGATCCAAACAAATCACTTCTGATCTTATATTTATCCTCTGCCTCACCAATAAAAGTTTTTCCTCCGTCCGTCTGTCCGTCCGGCCGTTCGTCCGTCGTGTCGTCTGTTCATCACTAGCCTTCGCTGATCGATATATTAATAACTGTTCCGGCTATAGTGTTCACATTAGTATCTGGCGAATATCTCGTTGAAATTCGAACATGGGTGACCTTGACCTATTTTTGCAGATAGTACAGGTCAAAGGTCACGCTTGCCTTATTGCCTATCGATACATACAAAGCACCGTTCTGAAGAACCGTTTGAGTTACAGTGTCCCAGTCTGCACCACTGGTGTATCTGGTGAATATCGCGGTCAAGTTGAGGTATAGGCGACGTTTACATATTTTTTATGACAATGGGTGACGACTAAAGGTCAAGTTCAATGCTATATAATTTTATCAAATTGATATTTAAACAACAAATGCGAGAGTTTGCTGTCTTGCGGTCGAGTGTTTCAGGGCTTCCAGATTAACCCTTTGAGTCACAACCGCGCCCAATACATAAAATAGTGAAGCACAAGTCAATAGGCTTTTCATTATATGACGTCACACACAATGCATATAGAGCGCACACTTATGACGTCATTAATTATTTTTTATAGTCCCACCTAAAAAAATGAAATGTGGCATAAATTTACGCTGCTGTACGTTTCCGTACATGCATTTAGTATTTTGCAAAGGGTATGCTAAAATCATATTTTGTCAAAATAATGATGTGACTCAAAGGGTTAACTTACTATTTTAGTTACAGGTCACGGTTAAGCAGAATATGTCAAAGTCGTCAGACATCACGTGATATAACTGTATGTATAGTTGATACAGGCACACAAAACAAGTTACTTTTTCAATTATGTATGAGGCTTTGTTTGCACGTTTTCTCATCATTGGGCAGCAGCGAAACATTCAACTCCTCTCAGTGTTTCAGTACGAACTCTCCCCTGTACCACATTCTCTGGTCGATGAATTTGGATATCTGCTAGGGAGACAAGTCTGTACTGATGAAACGTTTCAGAAGTGATAGCTAAAGTGTCCCAAAACCAAATGTGTTGCTAAATGCTCGTTGATCACATCGTATGGCGAACGTCAGGAACAGTGGCAGACATTGCGGACAGTTGCAAGGCATGCCTCACAAGTGGTGAAAAATCCCAAAATGCAACTATATTTATCATCTTTGCTCAACAGGCCTATGCCAAAGATCATGAGCGTCAGAGAAGAGATGGTGAGGGTGCTGCAATATATCAACTAGCTGACACTTACTTTTCGACTTCCACCTCGCGATGCCATAAACCACAGCCAACAAACACCAGCTGAATCAACATCTCTGCAGTTTCAGTCATGGACACAACATCACCATGGTGGGAAGAGACAACTGTCTTGTACATCATAATGAGGTTGAAATAACCTTGGTAAGCTACATGTTGAAATAAGCTGAAAAAGGTGAGGCACATGTGCTGATGGAGAAGTGGGACAGATCAGTGCTTGATATTAACACCATGCTGTCATTGCACTGAGAGTGAAATGCCAAGGTCTGTCAGAGTGCGACACGGTTTCTTTACCATGTGGAAAGGGCAAGGTCCCAGCAATAAAAATACACCAATATTCCTGCACTAGATGAGGTACTGGTGGAGCAGGATGTCACACAAAGTGACTTGATGGATATAGGTCAGATATTTTCCTACTCAGAGAATATATTGTCAACTGCACCAGTACAACATCCATCGCAAAAAACCTCCTACACTGAATTCCCTCCCCCCACCCCTACGGATATCAATCTGGATCTCTACAATCGTCGCGCTCGTCTTCAAATGCTTTTGTAAAAGGCTGGCCCTCCGTAAGTGTCACAGATCAGAAGCAACTTTAGCTGGCAGATTGCAGGAGGTTCGCAAGTGATGACATTTACTTCCTAAGCTTCCTAGTGTCATCAGTCATGGATATTGTGGGGAGCCTCCGCGACCGAGTAGCGTGCTCGGCCTCAGACCACCAGGGCTCGAATTTAGAATCCTGTGTCTGGAGGGCAGTGTCATCTCACCATCCTCAAGAGGTCTCCCTTAGCCTATATTTGCACAAAGGTGGCCTAAAACTCCATTCATTTCATTTCAGTCTAGATGATTGTTGCAATTCACTGACTAGGAAAGAATCAGAGGAGATTCATGTTGAGGAGGAAGAGGACGGAGTCGGGGGATAGAAAACAATGAACTTTTTTTTGTATGTAAACTTATCGTACATGCAGTTTTAGGATGTTAGAGTATGTTTCAATGGTTTTTTTATATGTGTGTTGTTGACACCTTGCAAATAACACCCAGGAAGACTGTGCTAATTGTATGGATAATTTTTTTTGGCAAAATGATTATTTCACTATTTTTATTGAAACAGGGCCGTTGTCATGTAGTGATAATTATGTGGACCTCCATCAGCCATTAATTTGTGTGGCCCAAGACACGAACCCCTGTGTTTTTCCAGCAAGTATAATGCGCTGTTTATTTACGTATGTAGGCCTACTGTAGCGTGTGTGTAGCTGCAGGGTAGACCATAAATTGAATGGAAATTGCCATTGAAAGAAGTCAATTTTACATCTAAATTGCGCCAGAATGCAGTTAGAGCCTATTCGTTCAACATTCCTGCGGGATGCCCCCAGCCCCCTATTACACTTAAGGATGGTCGTTCTATACCCCCCTTTTGTCTTAGTTTGTGTACGGACCTGTGAATGACTCAGTGGTAGGCATATGGCTAATCACCCCGGAATTGATACTCACAGAAGAACCCATTTTGGCCTACCATGCATTAAGGCCTAGGCTTACTGTAGACAAAATTAGACTATAGCATGGTGTGTTTTGGGGTATTCAATGGTGTGTTTCGGGTACAGCTGTATAGGTCTAAGAGTTTGGTGTTATCCCGATTAGACGTTTCCCGATTAGACGTGAACCCGATCAGACGTGCCCCATAGTAATTGAGTGGGGAGATAGGTGGGGGAGCATCGCGACAGCGTTGCGGTCAAGTCGCTTAAACAAGGTGTGCCCTGATAATTTTATTTGTTTAATCGACCTTTATATGTTTATTAAAACTATTTCAAATCATTTTGTGAGGTCTGTAAGCGACTTAAAAGCATGGAACTGCAATTCACTACTATTGGCCGATCAAACAAACACATGAAGAATAGGATATTATCTAAAAGAGCTGTGGTGTGCTCTAAATTAAAAAAAAGTCATTTATCTTGATAATATGATAATACACTATGTGAAAAAATATAATATGGAATAATTTATTGAAATATCTAAAAAATATAATATAGAATAATATACATGATATATAGAAATATCTAAGTCCTCGTTTAAAAAATTTAATATAGAATAATGAATAGAAATATCTAAGCCTTCGTTTAAAATAATTTTGACACTAGACATTAAGGAAATCTGTGATTTTCATATTTCCCTTAAAGCGCAAAAGAAAATATTTAAACATAAATCATTTTTGTTAAATTTGACACCGAGCATTTTCAAATCTGGACATTCAAACACTTTTTCCATTCCCAATGATATGTTAATCATGCTAATTAAACAATAAAAATGGCTATACTCACGCCAACTCGGTTAAGGAATTATCATTTGAAAATGTATTTATTTATTAAAAAGGCAAAAAGGGGTTATAGAATTTTAATGACAAAATATTTCACGTGATAAATTAAAAAAAATAATAGATCTATTTAATAAACTGATAAAGCGGCTAGTTATCTATTGCACATTAAAGACATCAGGTCTTTCACATCTTTCACACATGGCTTCCACGTGTTGCTACATCAATGAATTAATAATTTGACACCTGGCCCAACAATTCTATGATCATGTAAACACAACAACATAACTGGTGGTCAATTTCCCCACAGAGGTGTGATGGTGTCATCGGTGTGATATTACAATCACACACCCCTCTCATTTCGCTCTCATCCCCGCCATTGTATTGTGAGTTGATTTAAAGGAAGCCATGGTGTTGTTGTTTTAGATATTTTGTCAAAGGAAATAATTACCTTTCATCCCGGTTATGTTTAAAGAAGACATGTTGTTATTGTTCCAGATCTTTTGATTAACAAAACAAGACGTCTGGGCAACAAAGTTGAATTTATTCATTGACCCATTGGGAACATGAATCAATCAAAAAACCTTACACTTCTCACAATTTCTAAGTTCTAAGGACGGCAACTGGACTATTGTGTGGATCTTCAGCCACGGTCACACTACAATGTGTTGATTCTATGGGCATATGTGGTGATATGACATTATCTTGTATTGCAAAATATGAAAACAATTCACACAGCTCAGGAGAAACAATGATGTAATGAATAACGCTATTACCATATGTAGACATATATGTGAAATTACCAGAATTGTCAGTAGTTTAATTTACAATGGTTAAATAAAGAACAGCACATAGATGAAAGTGACCTTCCAAATTGATTAACAATATTATTATTATTAATATAAGATTACCGTGTTTGATAAAAGGTCATGTCTCAATTCGTGTATATCTATAATACTACTAAAACGCAAACTGGCTGTTCTGAAGTGATCCCCACATAATAATGAGTAATACATTGATTTTCTGAGCAGTATTCCATTCACTTTACCAGATAACCAGTACCAAGAATGACAGAAAAAATATATATCATTATTATCAGATTATGATTTATTTCCACTTACTACCATCGCCATTATTAATGGCAAAACAAATTAAATTATGATAATTTATCATAATTTGTTTTGATCAGCTCCTCTAACATATGGGGATGGCCACGCCACAAGTCAATAATAGCTGAGGGGTCACTCCCTTCATCCCAAGGTTTGACCCAAGGATGCTGCAACCTTATCCTTGGTAGTATTTCTGGTGTGATCTAATATATAACGCCATGGTCAAATACGAAGAGGATGTAAATGATCTTCAGTACCATGCTACAGTTTATAATACAGCATATGGAGGACTCCCCCAGCCGACTGCCCTTGAGGGTAGAAAATTAATACAACATACAGTACAGTGCAAAAAAATAAACGTCTTTTATGACCTGTGATCACGAAATAAAAATTTCTAATGATATATTTTCTCTTCCACGAATTTTCTTTTTGAAATTGTATATTTCTTTCTTCACTTTTTTCTTTCCTGAGACATTTCGTTTCTAGGAAATGACATTTGCATAAATTTTCATTTTCACGTCGGTTACTTTACACCAGGCTGAGCTTTTTAGTCAGGTCATTTTTTTAAATAATGAAGATGGAAATAATTGCTCAGAAAATCATAAATACCTTATCTCAGAATTGGCTCTATGGGAGCGAAATATGGAGTAGCCGAGCAGGATTTTTCTTGAATGCTTGATTTTATAGATCAACTTTGAGAACATTGAATTTGAGCAAGTGATTTGCGAAACAATCTATACAAACACTTCAGCTTGAATGTAAAGAGCTCGATGTAGTCTGGGAGCCAATGTTTGAAAAGCTGCTAGTTTTTTAGTTTGTTTGACCGAAAAAGTGGAAAAGGTCTGATATGTGTATATACCAGGGAAAAATATATTGGATAGTTATATTCAGGACAAAACAGGTGTGAAGTTTAGATTTTTTCATTAAGAGTAAACCTACCCTTAGAGCCCTGAAAGTCAATATTAAAAAAAAAACTTCGTGGTAAGTAACTTTTCATTTCCTGTAAATTTGTATGATTATTAGCATACTAATGTCTGCTGACCTCATTTGATAAATCTGTCATCTGATATCACCAGATCAAATTAACAAATGCCTACATTGTTGCATAAAGGACTTTTCTTTTCTTTAAAATTAGTGATTAATTAGCATACCGAGTACACGCACAAAAACAATGGCAAACACAAGGTGGTTGGTGGTAGAGCCCGAATTCATCGTTCTTAAGTGTTAAAGCCTGTACTTGATGAGCTTGAGAAAGTGTTTTTTGGTGCTAATTAGAGATTTAATTAGCATAATCTGTGCATAAAAATATCTCAATGGCATGATATTCTCGGATATATAGTGTGTCAGAATAAACAATACTGAAATGCCAAAGCCTGTACAAAACCTACTTAGGAACCCTTTACAGATTGGGGTAAAATAATAGTTTGTTCAATTTTTGCAATATCGATACTAAATTAAGTGACTGTAATACGTTTAAAACGGTGTTATGTATCATGATGTGAGGTTGGGGTGAACGGATGGAAGGGTGAAACTATTTCCACTATCTCGGTATGTGCCCTATTGTGGAAGTACAACACATTGAAAACAATGTTTTATATATGTGAAACATATCAGTCAGAAATAAACACACATCATTCGGTTTTATCTTATTCCGAAACATAACATGGGCTTAAATTAAAGTTATTTGCACGTTATGCTGTGTCAAAACATAAAGCATCCAATATGTCAGCTATATATAAGACAACCATTAAAGTTAAATCATATTTTGATAGTTTAAATTAGTCAAATAATAAATTATCGTCGCTTGAACTGTCTGTCTCATCACTTAATGACATAACATTGTCATCCTCTAATAACTAAAACATATGTATTGTATGCACGTATGACCACATCATTATATAGTCCTACATTATTGCGTCTGTGTAAAAGCAAATCTTGGTGTCGACCTCTTAGTGATTGTTTATGAGATTCGCAATGACACTGTATTTAATCACTCATCAATTATAAGCAGTAACATGGCCCTGGAATGTCTAGATATAGTATTCTACCCAGCAAACATGAGACGGTGGCCCAACATTGGTTTACTGTTGGACCATCGTCTACGAAGCTGGCCCAACAGTAAATCAGCGTTGCCCCAACCTCTTATGTTTGCTGGCTATGTCCAATATCTCTTGCATATGTACAATTCTGCCATGCCATATATGTCGTAGCTTGGGTCGCAATTTATCAGCCTATCAGGTGGAGAATAGGTTTATTAGAATTAGTAACATTTCAGCTACTGCTACGCATGCTCAGATCATTTTCCGCAGTCATTAAAAAGTTATGAGCATTTACATTTTTCGGACCCTGTGGTCGAAATCAGTGACCGTCATGTTGAAAACGTGATTTTCCTGGGTAAAACTAATACAGCTATCCATGACAACACATTAATGGTATGGGCTCGTCTATTGCCATAATAATCCTAACCATCATGTGGAAAACAACTACATAAGTGAGTTTTAAAGACAGTTACGACACATATGAAAACTGAAAAAAAAAAATATTTAAACCAATATAGTACATCATCAATGTCATAAAAAACAATAATTGGAACCGTTTTGCTAATCAGCTTATAAATAGATACCAACAAAAATACATAGCACATCATCTTGATATCAGTAATCAGGTAATGTGTTCGTATATGTAACAACAATACCAAAGAGCGGGAGCCCTGGTGCCTGCTTGGAAAGTCAGAGATCGCAGGTTCGTCTCATGCTCTGGCATTCAAGTTTCAAAGAACAAAATGTTTCCTCCCTGCTCAATCGTAAAGATTGAATATATTGTGGGCAGCTTCCATGACCGAGAGTTAACGTGCCGCAGACCGACAGGGCTCTATTTCGAATCATGTGTCTGGAGGGCAGTGTCACCTCATTCATATCACCATCCTTCAGGAGGTTCTTCTGGCCCAGTTTAGCCTATATGTGCACAAATGTGGCGTGAAACCCCATTCAGTTCATTTCATTACATTTGATAAAGCCAACTAACACCTGACTCGACGTTTTCCTGATAACATTACAGTAACATTGCAGCAAAGATTGTGTGAGTTGAGAAAGCCTTCATGGGTCTTTATCCTTTGGTCGATCTACTGTTAGTATTGTGATTTCCGTAAAAGTGCATAACGTCTACATGTGATAATGATGGATTAGGGCTGCTGTACATTTCACGGCTGAGTAACATTCAAAGTTGATATTTTAAAACTTCGTAACGATTTTGTTAGGCCTATTTAAGGCAGAAGAATTGAAATTGAAGGATAAAAACTTCGTGAATATTAGAGTGATCACCAGAGGCAGGCCGGGGGGCGGTCGGGTGAATTTTACCCCTCAGCCATTAAGGTCATTAAATGATCACCAGAGGCGGGCAGGCGGTCGGGCGGGCAGTCAGAAATTCAGCTCTTACTAAAAAGTTAACTGAAGATTTTTTTTTTTTTTTTACAGACATGACCTATGTGCCTGGGCAATTCATCTTTTTTTTTAACCAAGCCATAAGCGGCCATTTTCCAAGATGGCCGCCTAAAAAGCTTGTGGGCACCATAACTTATGAACCGTTGCTTGGATTGCATTCAAATTTGCATTGGTTGTTTTCTAGGTATTTTAGATGATCTGGTTAACTTTTGGGATGAATCCATTAAAAACAAAATGGCTGCCGCAGCCATTTAAAAAAGATGGCTGCCTAAAAAGCTTGTGGACACGATAACTTATGAATCGTTGGTTGGATTGCATTGAAAATTGTTATGGTTGTTCTCTAGGTATTTCTGATGATCTGATTAACTTTTGGGATGAATTTATTAAAAACAAATGGCTGCCGCAGCCATTTAAAAAATGATGGCCGCCTAAAATGCTTGTGGGCACGATAACTTATGAACTGTTGCTTGGATTGCATTCAAATTTTGTATGATTGTTCTATAGTTATTTCTGATGATCTGATTAACATTTGGGATGAATCCATTAAAAACAAAATAGCTGCCACAGCCATTTAAAAAAAAATTGACATGGTGGTAGTGTGGGTCATTTTTTCTCATTATTTCTTGATATTGATGGACAGAGCCTAAGGCTGAGGGGTCCTGCCATCAATTGATGGCAATTTTTTGTCAAGCATTTTTCATTATGTGCAGTGGGCCTACTTCAGAATGTGTGTAAAATCAGCACAATGTATGATGGGAATCGAACATATAATATAAATTCCAATGATGGATAAGATATAAATATATACTACCGGCCTATACATATTTTTATTTTCATGATAATGCATTTTAGAGCATAGATATACATTCTCTAACACACCTGTAGCTGATATTTTACAATGCTGTTGACAAGCGTCAAGGCCCCTAGGTGGGCCTCTTGTTTATCACTGTACTACCATCCTAGTACCCTTTATTAGTCGGAAATATTCAGATGACTGACAAAAGCATTCAATTCATGTATTCTTGATTTTTATTTTCGTATTATATCAGAGCTTATAATATATATGGACCTGGCTGTCCTATATTGTTATACAGCTGCAAGATATGTACATTTATGTGTTACGGTACAGTCAATCAGTCATCCTCGCCACTATTGTTCCTGTGGTCATTGACCATGCCATTAACTGATTAGGCCACGATGAAGAATACTTATGCTTCGCAATCCTGTTTATCATGACTATTGACGGTTTAGTATATCAGTTATGAATATTGCTATGTGAGAGATCCCCAACAAGTGCAGTGGTGTAATCAGTGGTAATTAAATACATATTGTGTAATATAATATAATAATTATATGCAGGGGAAGCCGATTAAAATATTTTCAATAAATATCTTACAATTATTGGACCAAATCTTGTTTTAATGAACGTTACACCCGATAATCGTAAATGTATTATACAAATATTATCTAGAAACCCCAACAAAAATATTTTCAAGTTTAAATCTGTAACTGAAATATGTGTGGAAACAATTAAAATGCAATTTAAATCCGAAAAAATGTCACGACTCTTATAGACTATCAACTAGAATTATTTTCGCCTCAAACAACAAATACATGAACTCTGTTCCACAGACAATGCATGATCGCTGGATTATTATGTATGTATATTCCTAATATCCGATCATGCTTTTAAATAAATATGCCTGAATGGGTGTTTGTCGAGATGTGCAGCATTACTGTTTTCCGTTACACTGTCATCATTTCATTTATCACATAAGCGCACCGATGCAAATCGTGGCCAACACGAGACAGAGGTAAATTAGGTGTTACATGTAGAAATATGTAAAGTACGCTATGTCTGGTCGATGAGGTTCATTAAATAATCAGCAGTGGTAAATAAGAGTATAAGAGAGGTGCAGGGAGATCAATGACGCACACGTAAGGAGTTGCTGATCCATGCCTCCATTTCATCGTTAGCCTAAAACAGCGTACTTCACCTAAGTATGCTGTTCAATTCTAATATTTTTTAAACAACAACAAAATACATAAAGGTTCCTGCAAACACAAGATATTTGGCCATTGTTGGTTTAATGTTGGGCCAGCGTCGCAGACGCTGGACCAACATTGATCCAACAATGGCCAATGTGTTAAAAAATACCACCGTCACTTCGATATTTGGGCCAAAGGATTATTGATTCTAGTTTATGTACTCTTCTGTTCGACCATGTACATGATGTAGGTTAATATTCTGATCATAATCATCAGCTCTTGTTCATAACAATAACAATGACAGTTGGTTATGTTGGGAAATCAGCCTCATTTTCCACTATATTATTTGTCATTAATGCACGCTATTTTTATAAAACTAAAAAATCCACAACCCGGGAAATACATTTAAATTGAGATGAGAAATTAAAGACAGGCATGAATGGTAGACTGTAATATTATTTTTCTTCGCAGGATGTAATTGTGAGATCAAAGAATGACAAGCCGTGCGCACAAATACGTCAAGGTTCATAACACTGCCAGCAATGTCGCGCCAGCGGTTGACCGGCGTTTGACCAACGTCGAAGACGTTGGTCAAACGCCTGTCAAACGTTGGTCTATATCTTGTTACCTGGACAACCTTGGTGCAGGAAAGATCAAGCCATCAATCATTCACGAAATGCTCAGTTTACCTGGCGCAATCATCGTGGCCAAGCTGCCGCTCTACACATGGGAACATCACACAACTCACATAGCGTGGCGTTTTGATCATTTCTTGATCCATATTTTCGCTCATATTTCCTTTTGCCTGAAATACAAAATTAGGCAAGTTAGAAATATAATTATTTAGCGTGCTGGTCGTTATCGTCGTGTGAGATTTGATAACATTATTTTTCTAACTAGGTTACGCATACACGCACGTACACTTTACAACGCTATAGCCAACTGATAGCTGCGCCGCCAGCCTCAGTCACCGAGTAGAATGAAGTACGTATACGGTGATATAATAAGTCCAGTGATCATGGTATAAGATGCATAGTTTTGAATATACATGTATAATTATGCTGAAATAAAAGACATCCAAATGTAAACTTACGATACATGTATATGTGATCAAATACATCGTTGATATCAATCTAAATAATATTTTGTAGAACAATAAACATTTTTGATGTGAATCTATACTCTCTATAATAAAACTACACCGGCAATGTAAAATCATATAGGCCCTACTAATTAAGTCTATGTAGAATGAAAATAAGCCATTCGATTGAGACTAAGATACGCATGTAGAATCAAAATAATACTCTCTGGACGCAAAATGGTTCTCATTATGTAAAACTGGAAATCCGGCAATCAATCATTGTAAGAAATCAATCACTGTAGATCTGGTAATTTTCGCGTGTTTAAATTTTCGCGAATTTCTGATTTTGAGACTTTTCACGAAGTTTATAATTTCTATTTTTCTTTAGTAGCGCTATTAAAATAATATTTTTTGCGAAATTCTTGAACTCGCGAATTTGTCCTGCTCGAGAAATTCGCGCAAATTAAAACCTCGCGAATATTATCAGATCTGCAGTATTGCAAACAAAATATGGATATCTAAATTTATGTTTTGTTGTTTAGTTTTGTCATTCGTTGGTTCAGTTTTGTCATTCGTTGGTTTAGTTTTGTCATTCGTTGGCTCAGATTTGTCATTAGTTGGTTCAGTTTTGTCATTCGTTGGTTCAGTTTTGTCATTCGCTGATTCAGTTTTATCATTCGCTGGTTCAGTTTTGTCATTCGTTGGTTTAGTTTTGTCATTTGTTGGTTCAGTTTTGTCATTCGTTGGCTCAGTTTTGTCATTCGTTGGTTCAGTTTTGTCATTCGTTGGTTTAGTTTTGCCATTCGTTGGCTCAGTTTTGTCATTCGTTGGTTCAGTTTTGTCATTCGTTGGTTCAGTTTTGTCATTCGTTGGTTCAGTTTTGTCATTCGTTGGTTCAGTTTTGTCATTCGTTGGTTCAGTTTTGTCATTCGTTGGTCCAGTTTTGTCATTCGTTGGTTCAGATTTGTCATTCGTTCATACAAGTGTTTGATTTATTCGGTTAAATCTTGCAAATCTTTGTTTTAGGCTGCTCAGCTTTTGGACTATAATATCAGCGCTGAATATCGATTTAATTTGCAATTAGATAGACATTAGCATCGCAGTCGAAACATATCGGCACCGTTTATCCATTTTACATGTTCTATGTGCGATAACAATAACCAGCTGATTCCGTTGTTCTATAATGTATAATTCACACGCAGGTGCATGTAGTTTAACCCTTTCAGCACAATTCTCTATTTCAATAGTGTTTCGCCTTATCTATTAGTACATTTATAGGTAAAATGCCTTCCGTCAGCAGGGTTACAAATGATTCGGTCTCCATTTGGACAAATGTCTCTCACCTAAAGCTATGGATCACGTCAGTGATTCCCAGCTACAAATGAGTGAAAGTTACAATTAACCCCCAACCATTAAAGGGCGGGGGCCCTAGGGTAGTGGTTTCACGCCAGAGCTCGGGGTTCGGTTCCCGGTCTCGGCGGTTTGAAACACAAATGTTTATTCCCCATCCACGTGTGAAAGTCAGTATTGTGGGGAGCCTCCGTCACCGAGAGGTAGCGTGCTCGGCCTCAGACCGCCAGGGCTCGAATTTAGAATCCTGTGTCTGGAAGACTGTGTCATCTCAATCATCTCACCATCCTCAGGAGGTTCTCCTGGCCCAGTTTAGCTTATAATTTTGTGCACAAAGGTGGCTTAAAGCCCGATTCATTTCATTTTCCCAACCCTTAAAGCGATGAAATAGTTCTATGGAAACCAGCAACAGATCAGATTTTTTTTTAATTTGAAATCGTCATATATGTCTCAGTTAGCTTTTTCCGCTACAGTTGCATACCTATGGTATGGGTCTCCGGCCATTTTGAATATTTGACCCTTTTGGAATCGACTTTAGACGTCAGAATCTGACGTCTAAAGTCGTCTAATAGTCGGTTTTAATTTGTTTTATTAGTGGATCAAATCCCCGTAATAAGAAGGAAATGAGTGTTTAAACAATAAGATTTGTAAACGTTTGGTCTCAAATTAAATAAATATGGGTATATTTCTTCCACTTTAAGTTGTGGGTCGCTGTAGCGAGACACAACTTCGTGTGGTTGAAAATTAAAAATATTTAATTTTTCATCCTTCATTCTACTTTTTTTCAAAGATTAGAGTGCTCGACCCCCCCCCCCCCGTTTTAACTCACTCTGATCGATTTTCGCAAAAGGAAATGTTGTTTCAATGTCCAGCTTCATAATGGCGGCGTGAGCATGTGTGAAAAAGTTTACGTTATCAGGTTTTATGTTTGACAATAACTGATAATCAGTGGACTAAAAATCAGCTGAGAATTTAGAGGTCAACTCTTAGTGATATATATTGTGATTGTAGGATCACAACTATGTTTTTAATTTGAATATTGTTGACTTAGTAAGAGAGAACTGCATGCCATGGACATTCGAGTACAATATAATCGATTATTATTTCCAAAGGTTCCATCATGTCCTAGAAAAGACAATGTTCTGTACTGTGCAATTTAAATATTGATTCTGAAAGCACGTTGAATGGTATGTATTAATTACCAGAGATTATCCAGATGTTAATAATTATGTCAAAATTGATTATGTTATAGAAGGCATGCATTATAAACAACAAAATTATTTTAAACCTTTTAACCGCCAAGTTATTCAATTGGAATTTTCACCCACTTGAAGTTGTGTCTCGCTGACGCGATCCTCAACTTCAACTGAGTGAAAATTATCCAGATTGGACAAACTGGAGGTACACGATTTCGAAATCTTGCTGATGTCACACTTTAAAATGTTCGAAAGCTGGTATTTAATGTGATTATAAAAAATATAAAAAACGAATATATTCTGTACCGGCGGTTAAAGGGTTAAACATGTTGAAATACTACTTTGTTGCAGAAGACGATAAAACCAATGAATACATGCCCATATACCTGACTGAAAGAGATCATGTGCATAGACTCGAAGACGATTGTCGAAAGAGGATTAACAATGAGTCCCAAGATATACTGCATCATTTCGCAATGGAAGTGGATAATTGCACGCTTCCAAACAGTAACAGTGAGTTTTCTGTATAGGATAAAGCCCTAGGAGCTCTACATTCTTAGCTGTGGAAAAGATTGAGATCAAAGGCCGAGGCTTTTTTCACAGTTAAAAATGTAGAACTCTCCATTCCCGGCTTAGAATGTAGTGGTCAGACAAAGTAAATAATGTAGTGGTGTATTTTAACAATTGTTTTACATGTAGGCCTATCTATTATACAAGCAATGTGGTATTTTGTTGTACGCATATGGATACCAATTTCTCATTTATAGCTCTCGTAGTAAACTTTCATTGTAATGTGTTCACTGCTTACTTCAGGGACTGCCTTTTGGTTGTGTGCAGCAAAATAGTGTACAAATGGAGCTGATGTGTGTAATGAGGATAATTATGTAAAAATAAATTCTCATCAATATTGCATCTTGTCTTGGCTAGTTCACTTCCGCATAAATATATTAGTTCCGATATATATTTTATTCGTGTCATACAACATACAGTAAGCTCACTATTTTGTGTTACTTGTGTGACAATCGCGAAATGCTGAACTATTCAATTAATTGAGCCACTGCCAAATACACTGTTCCCAGTAACATTTTATTTCGCTTGACAAAATAGATATATGTAGTGTAACTGCTGGGCAAAGGCAAACGGCAGTATATGCTTATTTTACACATACAGGTAAGCATTTACTGTCTTTTGCCTTTTCACGGCAGTTACACATGGTATACGAATCAGTACAAGGATTCAATGTTCATTTCAGTATGTGTCACACAGCAAGGGAACGGCTCACTGAGCTTGATCAGAGTGAATATGGACAGTGTGTTGGACGGGTTCTCCTGCCAAGGACGCAAAACAGACAGGTTCTCCAGCACCATAAAGACTGATTGTGACGCCGGCGGTAACTCCGTGTACAAGATGGAGCGGAAAACACTGGTGAAGATGGAGGAGGTGATCCCGGAGCTGTTGAAGGAGATGGGGTGGCAAACAATACACGTGATTTGCGACGAACCATGTGGTGAGTTATCAAAGGGATCACAACTCACATTATTAACAGACTGATCGTACTGATGGAGTGTGGTAATGTGTCCTTAGTTTCTTTTTGGTTTGCTTTTATTCCCACTGGTAAATAGGCTAGGTGCTCAAAATAGGGTGTTTACTTCAGATGCCTGATGCAAATATTTCCTTCGACACAGAAGCACTTTAGGTTCATAGAAAAGTTTTTATTCAAAGACATAAGCTGAATCTGACCTCATACTCGAGCTCTTCACGTTTTTCAAAATAGCCGCCACAAGGCACACTGCAATTTGTCTTACGCTGGCAAATTGCAAGCTCTAATAACTCCCATGAAATGAGGTGATCTAGTGTAGGTTGAAGTTGGGTATCTAGTTGTTATTCAGACTCAAGTGTCTCACTCCTCACTCCTAGCAAAGGTACACTACAACAAGAATAAACAGCCATACAATTGGGTGGCTTTTGATGTTGTTCTTTGACAGCAGCTACATTTTCTTGTGATCGCACGAGAATGACCTTGAACAATTTGCCATTTACTGGTGCATTGAATATATATCTTCTTCTTGTTTTCGTCAAAAGATAGAGAACCATGACATCTAGTTTTTCATAAAATGTGGGTGAACAACAATGTAATAATAAGCTTTGAATCTGGCGAGTAGTGACAGCTGCTGCTCAACCACTACAATCTAGCCTTATACGTTACTAGATAAAGTCTATAACATGTTTTCCTTGGACATAGTCTCAAGTATCACTGGGAAAGACAAGACTATCTGTCTGTCTAAGGAAATTGCTAATAGGACGCCTGGTAAGTAATTGCAAGATTGTATGATATTGATGGTGGGAATTCAGCAAGCTCTGTTATGTCAGCATTATATTCAGCCCAAAAGATTGATTAGAAAACTACCAGGGTGTATTTTCGCCAGACGTTCCCCTGTAGCTGACATAAATAATGATGCCGGTGGCATGCTGGTGCAATGGATCATACAAAATGACTTATATTCAATAAATAAATAATAAATATGCAAAACGTGATCCTTTGACAAGGATATATCTAAATCCATAGTTTTTTAGCAGACCAGTAGTAGGGAAAAAAATCTAACTTCCGTGGCCGTGGAAAGGGGACCAAAGTTTTAAGGTTTTATTCACTTCATTACATGTTAAGCTCAAAATTTGGCGGGGGCCCACCTCAGAAAAGTGTGGGCGGAATTCTGTAGGCGGCCATTTTGAAATTGGCCTCAGCCGAAACCGGCAAAGTGGTAAAATTGTGATTTCCAGTCTGATATAATAGTGTAATACGTCAATATTGGGATAACTTGGGTCAAAAAATTCACTTATGACAATTTCAAACCAAAATAATTATTCCCAAGCCAAAATCCAAAATGGCCGACCATAGAAAATGGTGATATCTGGCATATCTATAATAGTCCGGCTTGTATCGCGACCCCTCCCCCCCCCCCCCCTGCACCCCCCATGATCCTCTGGAACCAACTTTTCTTTGTGTTTTTTTGTGCTCTTTCAGATGAAACATTCAAATTCAAATTCAAATTGGCGGCTATCCAAAACGTTGTAAATTTTCCTCTGTGAAACTGTTTGTCCATCGGTAGATGTTAGGCATATTACACATCCACTCACAATAAGCATAACCTACTTGCCCTGTATCTGAGGGGCAGCAGCATCACTGGACCAAACTTGCAACATAACTTCAAAGAGCAGGGCTTTATTTTGCACATTATGGAGGCATAGCTTGAAATCTGCTGGTCCCGGGTTTTTGCACCTTTTAAGAGAAGCCACCCCCTATCACCTCTACGTGATCGCTCTTGCCCAACAGCAGGATTACAATCAAGTGGTGATTAGACGTCCTGATAGTGACATTTTCCACATATTGCTACACCATGCTCAACAGTTGGGTAAAGGTGCAGGCTTATAGTCTGATATCAAGTCTGAAGACCTATCATCCGACTTTACCCCCTGGTCACTGGACCTGTTCATTCGTGTGCCATTTCAACTCCACGGAGAGCATACAGTTCTGCAGCCGTTTCGGCGCATTGAACTTATCGTACACATTGCCATCACTGTCCTACCAGGTACTCATTTTCACCTGAGTCAGGTGAAGCATTTGAGGGTGAAGTGCCTTACCCAAGGACACAACATCTTAACAATGTCCCAAGATTGGGAGGGGAGAAACATGATATTTCTCTAAAAATTCTGCACAAAGCGGGATTCGCAACCGCACGGCAGGCAGCGACATTGGCAGAGCGCCACGCTCTAACCATTGCGCCATATCCCTCTCTCAAGGGTATTGAAGTGATGTTTACCATGCTTACAGAGAGGGACATGGCGCAATGGTTAGAGCGTGGAGCTTTGTCAACGTGGCTGCCTGCCGTGCGGTTTCGAATTGGTGCAGGATTTTCAGAGAAATATCATGTTTCTCTCCTCTCAATGTTGGTACATTGTCCCGATGTTGTATCCTTGGGTAAGGCAATCAACCCTCAAATGCTTTACTTGACTCATGTGAAAATGAGTACCTCGTAGGACAGAGATGGCAATGTGTATGATAAGTTCAATGCGCCGAAATGGCTGCAGGACTGTATGCTCTCCGTGGAGTTGAGATGGCACACGAATGAACAAGTCTAGTGACCGGGGGGGTAAAAATGTAAAAGTCGAATAAAATACTTGATATCAGACTATAAACCTGCACTTTTACCTTTTTACCGGAACAGGGGACAAGAGGCGCATGCTGTACGTCACAGAATTAGCCGGATAACTTTGTGCTAAATATTGTGATTGTATTCTTGGACTGTATGTTGTTACGGGTAAATACACCAACTCCCATTAAACAAGTACAAAAAGCACCAAGATTTCAACAAGCACTCTGCAGATTGGGAGACGAGTAGGATGTTGATAATGGTCTTGCAGCTGGAAAATTGGTCATGCACCATATATGGATACCCAAGAATCAGCAGAATTGATGTTGTTATATCTTTGATGCTCAAGAAAATGGTTGGCGACTTTCATCTAAGGTTGATCTTTCTAACTGCCACCCTGTCGCAGATCTCTCCTCCCACACATTCAGAGGGCTATTATTACCGTAGTGTTCAGTGGAAGAGAGCTAAGGAGGGTTTTGTAGATATTCCAAGTCTTACTCAGCATGGCTGGGTGGTAGAAGACACACACATAGAGCCAGTATGGTCTGAGGGTCCAATTCTCCCCAACGGACTAGTTGACGTCCTTGCTGGTGGTCAAGAAAACAGTGACGATGATTACATATCTGATGATGAGCCAGACTTTGACGTTGCCTTCTCCTCCAATGATAATGATGATGATTAGAATAATTGAACATTTTTTCACACATAAGCTTAGTTTTACATGAAAATAACATAGATCACGATGGTAATATATAAATTTGAAAGAAGGGTGTACTTATTTTTTCTTCAAATGGTTAACATCCAAGGGTTTTAAAGTATGCCAAAGTGAAAATCATATAAGGTTATAGTACATAATAATATTTTAACGCAACTTTTTACTGAATTTATTTACTTTTCTAAATTTCACATTACATGTTTCACTAGTGTCACCTGTGTCTGTACTTCAGACACTGGTATTCATCCCCGACTAGTTATTAATTACCACCAGGGGTTGCAGCTTTCACAGCCACTGTTTGTACTGTCGCGTCTAGGTGTGTGGAAAAAAACCCTACTTTCAAAATGGTAGCCTCACAGGGTGTAAAATAACCCGATTCATGTTATTAGCACTGACGCTTCTGGCTGAATATACACTGATATATACCGTATATAGTAAAAATGGTGCTTAGTTGAACATACTTTAAAAAACTCCATTAACCCGTTGAACACAAGATCATTATGCTACTGCGCTCTTTCTGAAACGAGATTATTTTATGACGTCATAGTTATCTCATGCAATCAGACCCGGAGATCTCCGGGCCTCGTATCTGAATGGTCTCCTTAAATTACGGAGATATCCGGGGCTCGTCACAAACGGGTTATTATAAGTATAAATAAATATAAAATTGAAAGTGGATACCCTCTGGCTTGTATGGATAAGTCAGTGAAATCACGTATATGTATCACGAAAGTTGCAAAAAAACTATTTTGGTGGACATCTTGGATCTTATGATTTATATATTCACTGTCATCACTTTTTGAGTATTCCATTGCATTCAGCATGCCAGAAAACATTAGAATAGAGGTATTACTGACCTTTGTAGCATAATTATAGCAAAAGATATGCGATTTCATAAGAAATAGCGTTTTGGATAGCGGCCATTTTGAATTTTTCGGCCTTGAGGTCCAATTTTCGGCAATGGCAACAAGTTTTATCTGAAAATGCACAAACAAATACAAAATTTCAGGGGATCATGAGGGGGGTGTTCAATTGGGTCGCGATACATGCCGGACTATTGTAGATATGCCAAATATCACCATTTGCTGTGGTCGGCCATTCTCGATTTAGGCTTGGGAATAATAATTTTGGTTTGAAATTGTCATAAGTGAATTCTTTGACTCAAGTTATCCCTAAATTGACGTATCACACTATTATATCGGGCTGAAAATGACAGCTTTTTTACTTTACCGGTTTCGGCTGCAGCCAATTTCAAAATGGCCGCCTACAGAATTCTGCCCACACTTTTCCGAGGTGGGCCCCCGCCAAATTTTGAGCTTAACAACTAATAAAGTGAATAAAACCATAAAACCTTGGTCCCCTTTCCACGGTCACGGAAGTTAGATTTTTTACCCTACTACAGGGGATGATATATTTCACGTGTGTCTGTCTGGTTGGTTAATTCCCACTAGATTTAGGATGTCAATACAATTTTGCGTTTTCTGGTCGTCAGAATAACTAGTTATGAATGGTAGTGCATGGTTAATCTATGGTTATAGTCATTAGACTAGTGGAAATCTGAGATATCGTTCTGAAAAAGTGACCCGCGGTAGGAACTCCGCCCATTTTTTCTCTCAACATTTTAAAGCATTTTCGGGTATGGCGAATCGAATGCGAAGTCGTGTCAAGCGAAAAAAATCTGCGAAATACGCTTAATTTGAAAAAAAATGACGTCATAATGTATATTTTGTGTATTTTATGTACTATTGAAAATATCAGTGGAAAGGGGTAATTTGATATTTGAACCAATGGCCAGCACTTCCAATAAGTAGGACGTGCCCAACCCATTTACACATGGTGACATGGGCTGGTGATGAGTTTAAGATGGGAGTTACTCCAAGGTCATGTTATGGTCATCTCAAGGCCACAGGAAAGTCAAATCAGCTCAAAACGGTTTAAATAGCTTTTTTTGTTTTTTTTTGCTAAAATTATGTTTAATTGAGATGTATAAGATGGCTCAAAGCATTCCCAGATCCTAACACGGACATATGCCAAATAACTCCAAGAGGTTACATGGATAATTGAAGGGTTGTAGGGTTTTTTATCCCCCCCCCCCCCCCCGTGAAATCACCCTCGTGTCACCCCTGTCTGATATGGCAGAAATGGACTAAATAACACACTGATGTTATGTTTCGACCAATGGCAAGTATGTACATCAATTGCATCTGATGGAGTCCAACCCAATAGACCTACACATGGTAAAATGAGTTGGGGTTGGACTTCACAGGGGTGCTACCCCAAGGTCATGGGAGAGTTATCTCAAGGTCACAGCAAGGTCAAATAAGCTGAAAACGAGTGAAAATAGCTTGTTTTTGTTGCTTTTGCTACAATTATGTTCCCTTGAGATGTCTATGATGCCTCGAAGCATACCTAGACCCCAAACACGGATCAATGCCAAGAAACGCCCCAAAAGGTAACCGAACAATTAAAGGGTTGGAGGGGTAATACTCCATCAAATCACCCTTTTGTCAGCCTGTCTTTGAAATATAAACATTTTTAAAAAATGCAATTTTATGAAGTATCTGAAAATTTATACACAATTTTGGAGGACTGAAATGGTCGTTCTAATGATAAGCTATGCATATTGTTTTTGCAATATAGGACGGTAAAATATGCACGCTAAGTTAACTTGAAAATCAAACGACACTATATACTAAAACCAGCACAGGTTAAAAAAAATATGATCATAAATAATCAGAACTATTTAAAATAACCTACAGTTAAACAGCATTATATAACATTATATTATATAACATGTAAAACTCCCCATGGAGTAATTTAATGTAACAATATACATAACATGCTATAATATGCTGATATTTTGTATAACACGAAGTCATACTGTGACACCTAGTGACTAACTTGATACAGAGCACAGTGTAAACATGGTAAAGGAAGGTCATCTGGTGATCAATAGAATTACCATTCTGTGGACGTCCATAAAATTGAAAATATGACTAGATCTATGGCATAGGAGGCCATTATTATTACATAATAAAGGGAAACCATTCAATTACTAGGGGGGGGGGGGGCGCGCTGGATTTTTTGAACTGGTCAAATGATTTATTTCAACTACTGTCTGCAATATTTTCTTCATTTCACACTCTGCCTGAAGCGAAATATTTCTTTCACTTTATTAGAATTTATTTTTTGGCTCGCAAGGTAGGCTTAGTATTGATGTGGGGGTTTAGGAGACGAGCAAAGCGGTGCTTCTCATATTTAATTGGCATTTAATGATGCCTATGAAGCGAGGCAAACATTTTCTCATAGTCATTAAATATGTATCCACTAAATGTCCTTCAGACAATCATTTATTTCATGAAAATTCAGTTTAAAAATAGTTTTTTATTACCACCTGGAGATTGAATGGTGACCCCCTAAACAAAAGGTACATTGATAGATCTGCTAGTTATTATACTATATATGACCTTCACATTCACCTTTATAGCTTATACAATAATTCAAGTGTGAATTGTTTTCAGTTATCTTCATAAATAATATCTTCTATAGCTTTGTGGGAATTCATAAAAAGTCGTGCGCTTGGTGACAAGTTTTGAAATTTGGCATGGTGTTAGGTATGGGCAGTGTGTTTTCAATCCATCGCAAACAAAATGGACGTGACCTCTGGTGACATCTAGAAGTCAAATTTAAAAAGGCCGCCAAAACGACCATGAAAACGAATAAGTGTAATATCTCAGCTCGTTTTTGAAGTAGAATATTATGTAATACCACTTTTTGTCTGTTTTGCGACATGATAAATCAGCCTTTGTGGTCATTTCAATGATATGGTGTTTTTTGAGGTCAAAGATCATGCTCAAGTTCAGTTATGAGTTTAATTAACTATCATATACTATTATATATAATATAGTAAAAAAAACCTCTCTGGAAACAAATTTTCTGTTTTTTCAAATTTTGCATGGTGTCAGGTATGGGAAATGTGTTTCCAAAGTCCATCGCAAAAAATGGGTATGACCTCAGTTGACCTCTGAGTAAAATTCAAAATTGCCGCCAAAACGGCCGCTAATCTGTTCCCGGGGTCATTTTAATGCTCCCCATATATTTTCGAGGTCAGAGGTAAAAAATAGCGAAAATCCAAGATGGCCACCAGCGGCCATTTTGAAAAAATAGATTTTCAACTAATAATCCGATAATCAGGTGTAATATATGACATTTTAAACTAATTTTGTGGTGTAGAACTCATTTATGTATCCTGAAACTGCAGCAGCGCAATGTCGACGGAAAATTTCTGAATACAATCAAATCTATGTTTCCTAAATCTAGCAGTCGAGTTAAATGGAATGGCAAGATTAGCAAGCCCATTAAAAACCGTTATGGTGTCATGCAGGGGGGTGTCTTAAGCCCCAGACTTTTCAATGAATTCCTGCAGGATCTCGGAAAATACTTAAATCCTAAATACGGTCTTAAGATAGAAGACATATACCTTGCGTACCTCCTATTTGCCGACGACATAGTCCTCTTTTCAGAATTTACAGAGAGCCTACAGACACAAATTGACTTATTTTACAAGTACTGTGAAAAATGGAATCTGATAATAAGCATTGCTAAAACAAAAATAGTGATTTACAACCAAATATATGCTCAACATTCATTTTCTTTCACACTGGCCGAAAATACGCTTGAAATCGTGGACAAATATAAATATTTAGGTCTTTGGTGTAGTAATAATAAAAATATATTTGTAAAAAACCATTCGTATCTGACTGAACAAGCTCGCAAAGCAATATTCACAATTAGAAATTATAGTCACAACTTAGGACATCTAACGCCAAAATTGTCTTTAAAAGTATTCCAAGCCCAAATAGAGCCAATACTGATGTATGGTAGCGAGGTACTATTTATTGGTAAAGTAATATTGGACTTTGAGACAGTCCATTTATCATTCTTGAAAAATATGCTTGGAGTCAAACAACAAACCACATCAGTTACTATTTACGGGGATACAGGAAGGTATCCTCACTTTTTAAAACAACAAATTCTAGCTTTGAAATACTGGATTCGCTTGATCTCCTTGCCTAGAAGCTGTTACTTGAGAATCGTGTACAACTCACTGGCTTCTCTTGACTTTATTGGTGAAACAAATTGGTGCTCTCACATCAGGTCATTTTTTGGAAAATCACAGGGTAGAAAATGCCAATCGTCTCATCAAACAAGTTAAATCATGTTTAATTAATACATATAAAGTTGATTGGTCCATTAAAGCCCGAAACTCCATAAAATTACGAACGTACATAAAGTTCAAATTCGAACACTCGCTAGAAGAATATCTGTTTTACATCCCCGACATAAGGGGGATGAAGGCACTATCAAGATTAAGAATGAGCTCACATATGCTAGAAATTGAACAAGGAAGGCATGTCAAGCCGCAAAAACCACTAGAACAGCGCATATGTCAAAGGTGTACATCGAACTCTGTTGATGACGAAATTCATTTTTTAATTACTTGCTCTTACTTCGCTACGCAGCAAACTAGTTTACTTGCCGAAAGCAAACTACTCAATAGTGAATTTGACTCACTCTCAAACGACGACAAATTTATATATATTATGTCATCTACACATCGACCATTAGTAATATGCTTAGCAAAATACACCTATAGCTGTTTTCAAACCTTAAGCGTGTCGCGTACCTCCACTTTATAAAACGAGTGGGGGGTGGAAATCATCCATGCTGTCGGGGGATCACCACTGTGGTATCAGCGACTGGTGCGGCTGGTGATTCCTCTAATCATCCACTCATGAAATCATCCATGCTGTCGGGGGATCACCACTGTGGTATCAGCGACTGGTGCGGCTGGTGATTCCTCTAATCATCCACTAATGAAATCATCCATGATGTCGGGGGAACACCACTGTGGTATCAGCGACTGGTGCGGCTGGTGATTCCTCTAATCATCTTGGTGTTTCGAGCTGACGTCAGTCGATGCATTTTTTAGATTGTTTTTTTAACATGTTCAATGTAACTAAAATTATTATTTTCTTCTCTATACATACTCTCACTCATTATGTAATTACTCGGTTTCTACGCTTTCCAGAGGGTTTTTTTGCTATATGCAGTAGCTATTTTATCTCTGGTTTTGGTGCGGGAAACTTAAAAATATCATGCCAATGCTGTTTGACTGTAGGTTATTTTAAATAGTTCTCATGCATATTTTATTTAACCTGTGCTTTTCTTAGTATATAATGTCGTTTGATTTTAACATGTTCAAGTTAACATATTTTACTGAACTAATCCTGTTGTATATAGTCTTGTACATATGTTCATTTTAATGACGCATAAGTCTGCATAGACTTACCGTCGTCAATAAATATCTATCTATCTATTTATGGATTTCGGTGGTTTACAGTGCTCAGAAAAAATGTCACTTTATTTTTTTTAGCTCATGATATGTTCTTTAAAATCAAGTGAATTTTTTATTTTAGCTAAAAAAATACACGAGCTTTTTTTATGACAAGTGAGCCTACACCAGACAGCAAGGCTCGCTGCTGTCGAGGCCGCAGATCGATCAGATCTCGGTCTGCGACCTCGGGAGCAGCGAGTTTTGCGTCGGAAGATGCATGACAATGAGCTTTTCCTTTTAGATTTCAACGTGGACCTGGCCACCAGCGAGGACAATGGAAGAAGATCCCCCGTGTTCACGCTTCACCATATCAGGCCAGACGCTGTGCACGAGGACATACTGGCGGCTTTTGACGCCATCAATGCCCTGAGAGAGCTACACTTCCTCATCTACTGTAGTATCAGCTGTATACTGGAGACATTACACATAGTAAGGGGGGCCACCATTCCATATCCAGGGGGGGGGGGGGAAGGGGGTGGAGTATTCAAATTTTGTCGCAGATGTTTTTTTTATATTTCAACCCGGCTCGACGGCGCGCTGAATTTTTTTTCACATGTTTATATAGAACAGTTCTTAATATATTATTTATTTCATGCAGAAACCAAAATGTTGATTTTATCACAAATATGTATGCGGTATGCCAGGTTAACCCTTTACCCGCCACGTCATCTTATTTAAACTTTCACCCTCCTGAAGTTGTGTCTCGCTACCGCGACACACAACTTCAGGTGGGTGAAAGTTACTCACACTTGTTTTATTAGAGAGAGATCGAACATTTGCAAATCTTAATGATTAAACACTCATTTCGTTCCCAATAACAGTGATTAAATCTGCTAATATAAAACGGATGATAAACGACAATAGTCGTGCTTATATAGTCGGATTCACATTAACCGTGGTGAATAAATTTCGCCGATTTCTCAGTCAATTCTCCACCAATTTTTATGAAATTTTACACCCACTATTTTCCATTCATGTCGTGACTACCCTGAACATTTCGCGAAGTTTTGATAAGTATGTAAGAAGTTAGACCATTTGACATGTAGTAGGGCCTAAATAAATAAAAATGTTGCTCTATATAAATCCATTAGCTTCGTCTCAGAATTTTATTATGTATGTCAAATGGTCTAAATTCTAAAATACTTCGCGAACTTCGCGAAATTTCCAGAGTAGTCACGACATGAATGGAGAATAGTGTGTGTAATTTCATGAAAATTGGTTGAGAATTGGCTGATAAATCCGCGAAATTCAAAAATCCTGGTTGATGAATTTAATGTGAATCTGACTATAGCGGTGAGAGGATTAACCCTTTCAGGCCTGAATTTACCATTGTCATCTTCATCCACTACAAGCCGCGAATTGCTGTCGCAATTCTCGACTTGTAGTGGATGAAGATGATTTGATGTGGGTAAAAAAGTAAAGAAAATTGATATGTATTGGTAAACCAGTTTCTTGGAAATTTTTGTTCTAAAACCCCTAGTTGTAGTAAAATAAGTCTGTTTTCAGGGATGTAAAATGATGCTTTAATGCATCGTGAGGGCTTAAAGGGTTACCTGGAGTACCGCTTATGTCAATTTTTGTCTTGGGACTATTAATGTTACACCAAGAAAGATGAACATGCCCATCCGCAAAAAATAACATGCTTACATTATTCCAGGTTAACATATACGAGAACACAGTTACCCAACAAGGATACTTCACGTTCACACATCATTGGCTTATTGTGCTAGAAGACGAAAGTCAACTTTCAATAGTTGAGCAGAGCTTGGGAAATGTGACGAATCTGGCGGCTATCGTACCAGCAGTTCACGAGTACAATATATTAAAGGTTAGTTATTAGATTACGTTATCAGATTATACAAACTGTATTGTATTACAGGGTGGGCTGATGATCATGCTAATGGTGTCAGAAACAATGTTTGACATTTCAATTGAGAATAAAATGTATGATTATAATGCCAGGACGCACAGAATGCTCAGACAATGAGACTTCTGTCTTTCTTGTGAGATAATGTTTTCCTGGCGTAACAGCAAATAATCAGCAAATAATACAAGTTACATTGGAGATGATAGATCGACAGTAATCATGATGTTAAAACAGTTAATACGATTTGCGGTCATCCAAAAATATCCAAAACATGAACACGAACACACACAAAATTTAACCCTCAGCGCGGGGATCAACTTTAGTCGTCAAAATCTGACGTCTGTAGACGTCAGATTCTGACGTCTAAAATCGATCCCAGCACTGTAAGAGTTAAAAATGTTAATAGTAACCGTAGATCCATAACATAGGTATTCAAATGAATCAGAAAGACATAACTAAGACATTTATGGTGATTTCAAATCGAAAAAAACCTTTTGGTTGCGATTTTTTTACAAATTTATTCAGTGCTTTAAGGGTTAATACAAATGTTTTGACCCATTTTTTAGATAATTTATCATGTCAATTAGTGGATATCATGTGAACTGCTCCCTAACACAGCCGGATAGTATTTCCTGCATAGTTAACCCTTAAAGCGCTGAATTAATTTATAAAAACCTTGGAGACCAAAGGAAATCATCATGAATGTCTTAGTTTGCTCTTTCCGATTCATTTGAATACCTATGTTATGGGTATACGGCAATTAGAAATAGTTTTACTCTTTATAGTGCGGGGAAATAAGGAAATAAGATGTGCAAGATCTAGTCTCGTTGTTTTGTTTCTGTATGCTGTACATTCTGTGAAACTCAATAGCCTCGACCTCCGTTGTTGTCAGCGAGCTAGCCAATACGATAACGTATGAGGGAGGGGGGTCTTATATAATTTTTTTTCACCGAGTTCCCATTCAAAACGGTTTCCGATGACGTCACTGCGTTTCACAGAATCACAGCTATAGTGTAAATTTAAAATTCATATTGATAACCCAGTGACGTGAATATACATTCAGACTTCAGTATTTGGGACTCAGAGTCATCTTGCCGCATCAGGTCTGACAGTCAGACCACTGGTCTGTCGGTAGCAGATAACTTGATAGATGGAGATGGATCAGGGTCTTCTTTGGACGATCTTCACTTCAACTGCATTCACCAGTTCACTGAGTGAGACACGTGGAATAAGAAGCAAGATGTGGCGGGGGCCCTGCAGGTGCAGTGGTGGAAGCTGCCCGCATGGAAAGTCAGAGATCGCGAGCTCGAGCCCCACACTGGCCTTCAAGTTTCAAAGAAACAAAATGTTTCTTCTCGCTCACTCCTGAATATTCAATATTGTGTGCCCAGGTTAGCCTATATGTGCACAAATGTGGCCTAAAACCCCATTTATTTCGTTTATATTAGGAGCAAGGCGTCATCAATCGGCTTTCCAGCTAAGAGTATTTCTATTTTTTTTTAAATCTGATTTGCCGTGGCCCCACCCACCCACTTCCGATTTGTTTAAGAATATTGGATTTCTTTAATTTTTAAGACCCCCAAGAGTAAGCCTAATACATGTAGCATGTGTCATTCGCGTCATGACATTTAACCATTTAACCTTCAAATGATTTAACTAGTAATTAAATAATTAAAAACGAAACTTTCTGGGTAACCATGGCAACCTTGGTATGATAATGTGGTGTGTTCTTAGGCGTCTGAATTTAGGGTGCTCTTGGTCTACCTGTAGTACTTGTTCACATAATATAGACGTTAATTGTCTATGCCTACCCGTAATAATAGTGCCTACTATGATCATGAGGCACATGACGATATATCTGATGTGTCATCAGATGTATCATAATATAGTAGGCCCACGTATCAGACATGCTATACTACATGTAGTATGTGTGTGTGGTCTATGGCTATGGCTGCTGATATGACGAAATATCAACTCTGTGGACCTGTATTCTGCCGTGCAAATACAAAAAGACTCCACCTGCCTACTATCTAAAGTAAGCAGTTACTACCTTTTGGCTCTGCAGAGCAGTAGGCCTAGTGATTACATACCCAGCAATATTGAACCTGGCCGGCCGCCAGTTTCCACAGAGCCATGCGCGGGGAACATTTTAGATCTTTCTTCTGCAAACAATTGATAAGAGGAGTCAATTGCAGGTTTAATGCTGGGCCAACATCACAGATGATAGCCCAGCATTAAATCAGCATTGGGTCGACGTCTCGCCTTGATGGAACTTTCAACCAACTCAGCGCCAGCGGTCGACGAGGACACAGTCTTCACACAGTCATGTTACGTAACCAGGTAACCAGGTATACAGGGTAGCCTATAAACCATTGTAAATGGTTAAACAAAGAATCACGTGATCGATCGGATCGCACTGGCGGGTAATAGGCCAAATAGCAGAGGTGAATCGATGGGAGAGGACAAAAAAATACCATTTGCATAATTTGAGGTATCCTGGATCCGCCCCTGAATAGTTAACCCAGTAAACGCAAAACATTTTTATAACACCAACATTGTGCAAATGTTTTGTGCTTGCTGGGAAGGGCTCCACCCCTCCCCCTCACAGACAAATAAAATCACCCTTTCTAAACCCTACCCCTCCCCTAATGAAATCCTGTATGCGCTCTGGATCGATCAATGTCCCGAATGCGAGACATTGAACCAACGTTGGGTCAATGTTGGCCCACTGTCTACGACAATGGTCCAACATTGACCCAAACTTGGCTCAATGTCTCGTGTATGTTGGGTCTGCCCATGTGACGCAACGACCGATAACCACCTCAACATATACTCCACTCTAGTAAACAAGGGGAATTCCCGTAGTTTCACCAGTTCGTGCACAGTGGACCTATATAAACAGAGCGGCTCTTATCGATCGACAGCAGTAATGTGCAGATTATATATAACGTTGCGCTACGTTGAATTGGACGTGTTATACCATATTGAAGGCGAGGAAACAGGAATGACGATATCTCTAGATTGAATCGGCCTACCATCTGGCAAACACGACCAAACACCTGCCAAATGACAGGTAAGCTTAAATAATGAGCATGATAAGTGATCGTTTTTTGTTGTCAACGTACACCTGTACACAGCTAGTATTGTGTTTTACATGTTTTAAGCCTGGTAGTTTTGGGGGGATACAATTAGTCCGCGTAGAGATAGGTGTACGGCGCATAAAATATCATTCATTTGTGCGGCCGTCAAATCAGAGATTTTACTATAAACAATCTCTGGCCAAATCACACAATACAATGCAGAATAACAACTGAATAGCAGGACACTGTAGCCTACGTAACTATACTTTAGGTTATTTCCCCCCCCCCCCCCCACGACTAAAGACAGCCCAGGGCTTGATACCTCACCTTTTACACCATTTCCCAATGTCTGATCAACACACGCTATCGGCATTATAATCTCAATTTATATATTAAAGCGTGGAAACTGATAACAGACGTTCCGTGGGTTGTGGGGTCGTGGGTGTTTAAGAACTAAATCGAACAAAAAATTCTTTACTACCACCATTATAAGGAAATCTGTGAAATATGAACAACACTAAATCTGTTTGACAACAAAACTCCATTTTAGACGGTGCCGATTATTGGGGGTTTTACAACTCTGAGGGATGCCCCGCTATCAAATCCAATCTGTCAGCGACGCATACCGATTGATCTCGGTGTCAAGGCAGGGGTGACTCCTGTTCCCTGAACACTACTATTTTTTTTTAATTAATTTTATTGTTGATCATCTGATTGTTACCACGATGCACTGATGATAATCATGATAACAGGGACACTTAGTATAGATGGGCAATACAAAAATACAAGGCCACAACAATTTTATCTTTAGCTTTTCAGTTAATCATGTTAACATGGTTAATTGAAATTTGAATTGATATGAAAAAGCAAAATATTTTTCTCTCAGAATATAATTGCCGTCCACAACTATCATTTAAAAAATAACGATTTGTCTTGTCAAGAATATGGCATGATACGCATGTCAAGACTGAATTACAATATATTCTTGCGTTTGTTCAATTCATTGATCTGATCCACATACACGAACCATATAGGCCTTAGAATCTGCCAAATTTTATATACATTATCTTGTATTGCAATTTTTTTTATAGATGTGAATGTCTACAATTTTTACAATGTTTTAATTTGTTCCCACGGTCATGGGAAATATGGAAAACATGGAAAATAAAAAAATAAAATCCTACCTAGAAAAGTCATGGAAAATGAAAATTTGGCGAAACGTCATGGAAAAGTCATGCAATTTTGCATTTTTATGAATGTCTATCACATTTCTTTTGAGAAAAATGTATTGTGTACCTACTACACTTTAACACACAATGACACTGCCAGTCCACCTATTGCTGTAAAATATTAAGAAACCTGCGACACCCGGTTCTGCCTCCAATTGGACCACTGTGGCGGTGGAGGCTGTACATTTTTAAATTTACATTTTTATATTCGTTTTCGAAGTCATGGAATTTTTAAGAAATTGTCATGGAATTTAATTTGTTGATCTCCGTGGGAACTCTGTTTTATACTGACAAAATTATTGATTTTTATCATACACATATAATAGTTGGATAATAGTTGGATCGTTGTACTTGCTTTCAACAAATAATTTTATACCGTTTTTTTTAGAAATAAGAGGAAAATGACAAGCATGCTTTTATATATATCTGTTTTGCGTCATAGGCTTGATAAGCAGGCTAAGCATGGTATGACCACCTTTGTAAACGTTTTATCATAGTTACCTGGTTACTGAACGTTAACATACTAACCCATACTAACCGCCAATCATTTAATTGGAATTTTCACCTACTTGAAGTTGTGTTTCGCTGACGCGATTTAAAACTTCGAGCGAGTGAAAATTCTTCAGATCAACAAAATGGAGAACGATTTTGAAATTCTGCTAATAGAATCGATGTCACGTATTATATTTACCATGGTTTAAAGTTTGTTTTTAATGTGCTAATAAACATGATAAATTTAAAAAAACGAATATAATCGTGACCGGTGGTTAAATGGTACATGCAAATGAATATGAATGTCGCTGGATTAACCATTTTTGGTAGCCTATAGCCTAATCATATCTGTTCACAATGCTAGACATGGTCCGGAAGTATTCAATTTTCTTAATTAAAAGTACATAACCAGATAACATGTTCAATCACGTTAAATTTGTGAATAGTAATGGTAATATTATGATTTTTGTTTTCAGACTTTTTCTAACAGAATAGGTTGCTACATTCTGCGACGACCCATCCTACCGAAACGTGTATCACTATGTTCAGTCGTATACAGAAGTTTTTAAGTTCACTAGAGAATAATTCTGAACCGACAAGGTCAGTGAGTGACACACGTGAATCAAAGGCTTCACTGCTACGACAGAGTAGAAGCACATCTGCCATAGGAAGATCTGATCCTGACGTCAGTGGACCATATCCAGTAAAACCTCTTCTCACCTCATCCAACGTACTTGATGTCAGAGCAACATCAAGATCTTCATCATACATGACACATCAACCAAGAGGGCTCTCTTTGACAAGGTCAGGGCAGCCAACACCAAGATACCGTAGTAACAGCAGAGGGAGACCACAGGTCGGTTTAATGTTATTCTACAATTATCTGATTATGAACGTATCCACTGTCTTTGTGATATTGCCGACATGTTCACTGTAATGTGTGAACCTTCAATTTCATCAAAATATGAGTGTTTAATCATTTTAATTATGTTGTAATTGATAACTCTTGTCAGAGAATAATAAATATTGTATCTAATTATAATAATTTTAAATAAAAACAGTTTAGAGGCATTATTTCCATTGCCATTATTCACCTAAAACTGCTCTATAGGTTGATTTGTTGATTTTGACAATTATTTGAAAACATATTTTAAAATAGTGTAATGTCAAACGCTTTTTTTTAAATCAAGAAATATAGGCAAAACCGAAACATACGCGGAACCTGGAGCGGAGGTCAGACATTAGTTCAATCGGGGAAAATATACAAACCATATTTTTTTGTTTACTATCAGAACTTAAAGATTGAAAATAAACATAATCTATTCTCTTTCGTGCTTTAGAAAAACATTGTTCAAATCAACCTTTTCAATGAAAGGATCGTCACAAAAAACTGTTATTTTAAAACACTAACTTTGTTCCACAATCAGCACCCACTTGGCAGATTTAAGCAAATACTAGGTTATTTTTAGTGTGAGCATTATGTTAATATTTATATCGATTTTTTATATTTCCAGGCTCGGAATACCACACATGATCTACCAGATTCCGGAACTGTGCACGACGAGTACAAGGGAAGAGTCGTGAGAGTCAAAGAACAGTTTGGATTTATTAAACCATACTCTCTACCCACAGATTTTGTTGAAAGAGATGTCCATTACAAATTCAGTTGCGTTAGAGGGATACCGTTGAGCATAGGCGACGAAGTTATATTTAAACTTGAGAAAAGAAGTGCAGAGAGACCTAGTTGTTTCCTTGTACGACATATTTCTGAGGACCAATCTGTTTTTGTTAAAACGTCATCTCGAAACAGATCGTCTTCTAGACAACCAGGAGCAACAGCAAATCATAGTTGTGGGCCGAATATCAAGAATGACAGTCGTGTAGAGCACATGTTAAGCGGAAATCCAACTTCTCCAGTTTTAAAAGGGGACAGTCGCTTGGTTCCAGACCTATCGTTTGGTATTAGCAATCAAGATGATGTATTCACTGCAATAGGGAAAAGTAAAACAGCAAAAAAGAAATTTCAAAAAACATCTTTGGCACTGGGCGGAGATGTTGAAAAAAGAGCGGCAAAGATCAAGAGAAATCCTGTTCAAGGAAGAGTGATCAACTTCACTGGTAATAGAGCACGTGGCTTTATTAAACCTGATAGGATGCCAGAGGGCTATCCAAGTGACAGAGATGTAATGTTTTATTGTGATCAAGTGCGAAGCGGGTATCTCAACTTGATTGAAGGCGATACCTTAGGATTTACTTTAGGAACTAAGGACAAAGAGAAACCGATGGCATTTAGTGTTCAATTGTTACGATGTGCGCCGCGAGGGGCTGATGTGCTCATAGACTGGATCGAGCAATCATTACAAAAACTACAATCAGGTGACGAAGAACATAACAGACAGAGAACAAAATATGCAATTGAAATACTGTCATGTGACACCATTTGGGAAACAATAGGACATTGTAGAAACCCTCCTGATATGTTTATATCTTCTTTGTTGAATTTATTACTATATATAAACTCTGAATTTCAAAGTATAAAAAAATATTTTGTAGATATGCTGCACATCTGGGTCTATTCCCCATTTTTTGATAGCAGGAAGGGAGCAATGAAAATCTACATAGACACGCATTTAGCAGAGTCATGTTTAGCAGGGGGGGATACACAGCTATGTCAAATGATGATCTTGCTAGTTCAATTGATGCCGCATAAAGCAAGGTTATTTGTATCTTTTCTGCATAAGTCATTTGAATGCAAGAGTCCATTTGAAAACTTTCTGTACATTATTGTGCGAGAAATAACCAAGCAATGTTGTGGCGAGATAGAAGATATGGAATGGGATGAGGTGCCTCTCGTCCCTAACAACCTTGAATTGTGTAGTGAAAGTTACAATGTTATGGAAAAACTAAGACCAGTGCTAGAACGTGGACCGTATAGTTCTGCTGCTGATTATATGGACATCTATTTCAGGCTTCTTCGGGCTGATTGTTTTTGCCCGTTGAAAAAGGGCATAACTGATTTTCTGAAAGGAAAACTTGATCACAGAGACATGAATGTATATTATAATGTCAGCATAGTGGGAGTGCATTTCACAACAAGTATCATGTCAATAGGATTGAAGTTTACCACACAACAGCAAGTCAGAGATTGGAAGACGACCAGTAAGCTGATGTTCGGAAACTTGCTTTGTCTTTCTACAACTGGAACATTTTCTGACCCGATTTGGGCGACAGTATCAAATAGAAACGTGCTTCCTAAGCACAACGTAGTGCTTGTCGAACTTCTCACGGAATGTAACACAATGACAGACTATGATGCTATTATTCAGCTCCATAGCAAGGCAGGCAATGTAGTTATGGCTGAATCACCTACATACTACAGAGCTCACCAGCCAGTACTTAAAACACTACAACAAGTTAAACCAGATGACCTTCCATTCAGCGATGAACTGGTTAGTGCACAGGCGTATGGACCACCAGAATATTTGGAAACAAATTCTACTGCGTCAGTTGATACAGGCATTATATATAAGCGTGGGAAGCGAATGGATATCATAAGTTTGGCTTATGAAGAAAGCGAAATCGGAGAAACCACATTTGACCCCAGCCAGGAAGCTGCACTGAAGCAAGCTCTTATCAACCGAGTTGCTATAATACAAGGACCACCTGGTACCGGTAAAACGTTCATCGGGACAAAACTGGTACAGCTGTTACTCAGCTGCAAAGAACGCCCATATGGTCCCATACTTGTTTTGACATACAAAAATCATGCTTTGGATGAATTCTTATGTGGACTTCTCAAAGAAGGTATCACAAATATAATACGTGTTGGGGGAGGGAGTCGACAAGGACCACTCGAAAAATACAATATGAACGAAGTCAAAAGAGAACGAGGAAATAGAATGCAAGATACTATTTTCACACAGTGGCTTGAAGCTAAGAATACACTTGAAGAATCAAAATACAAATTAGAAAATACCTTTAAAAAAATGGACTTGAGCCGATCATTAAGTGAAACACAATTTTTACATAGATTAACAGTGGGGCAATTATGTAATTTGGTTCGTGGGCAGCCAAATATGAATAGACATATGGCATCCACTACCGTTGATAGTGAGCTGATGCTCTTAGATGACGATTTTACAGATATGGCGGTAAAGGCTTTGAAACAATGGTTGCCAGGAAAGGCAGTGGTAACAGCTGTTGAAAATGAATTAAAATCATACTTAACAAACCAACATGCATTTACGCTGTCAGTTAATGAAAAACCCAATGCGACTGACGATGACATACTTGATGAAACGGATGTTAAGCGCCAATTGGAAGAACGAATGAGTGCCATGGGATTCAACAAAATTCAGGATGGCAAAGATATAATGAAAGAAATACACATGATGAAAACACACCAGAAAAATGGTTTAACTTTATTAGATGGTGTACTACAAGCAGCTAAGAAAGAACCAATTCACATTCTTCAAAATGTTGAAGATATGTGGACACTCGAAGACAAGCAACGGGTAAAATTTATTCAGGCCATTATAGTTGAGAGCTTTGAAGAAAACGCAACATTGTTTCAGGAGGAGCTTGCTAATTTTGAACAACTGGCTGAAGAAAAGAATATACTCGAATGTCAGCATCGTGGACAGGTGGCTGCTCAAGCTGACATCATAGGAATGACCATAACCGGTGCAAGTATTAATAGGGCTATGGTTGAAATCTCAAAACCGCCAATTGTCATAGTGGAAGAAGCTGCGGAAGTGCTGGAACCTCAACTCGTTTCTGTACTGGGGAAATGGGTTCAACAACTTATTATGATTGGAGACCATAAACAACTCAGACCTGGAGTGGAGACTTTTGAGCTGGAGAAAAACTTTCATTTCGATATATCTTTAATGGAACGATTAATAAATAACAAATTCCCATATGCACAATTGCTGATGCAAAATAGAATGCGACCTGAATTTGCTGAACTACTGCTAGATATATATCCTCTGCTGCAAAGTAACTTAGCTCGTGTAGGGAATAATCCCCCTCCTCAATGTTGCAATAAAGCGATGTTTTTCTGGGATCATAATAATGAAGAAACGTATGCTCGCAGCTATACAAATGACGAAGAAGCAGAACGTGCAGTTAAGTTGGCATTGTTTATGCTAAGACAAGGCTATGAGCCTAAAAGCATTAGTATCCTCGGAGCATACCAGGGTCAAGTAGCTCTTATTAGACGCAAATTACTAGCAGCAAAACAAAAATTCCCGGAATGTTTTGTATCACCAACAAAAGAAGACGAAACTGAAGATGTTGAAAATCGTGTTCAAGTTATGACAGTTGATATGTTCCAAGGCGATGAGAACGACATTGTCATTGTATCATTAGTAAGATGTAACGATAGGAAACAAGCAGGCTTTCTTAAATTGCTCAACCGCAGGTGTGTTGCTCAGTCCCGTGCGAGGTGTGGTATGTACATAATTGGAAGTGTGAGTACCCTGCAATCAACACATTGGAAAACATTGATTAACAAGATGGATGCTGTTCAGTCTGTGGGTAAATATTTGCCTCTCTGTTGCCCTAAACATAAAGAAATAACACAAATATCTGTCCCTAATGGAGACAGTATCCCCTTGGGTAATTTCTGCAAAATATCATGTGATTTCCCTATGCCCTGCAGTATTCATACTTGCAAAGAATCATGCCAACCACCACACCAGCACCATCGTTGCCAACAGAAAGTTGATTTTACATTTCCGTCATGTGGGCATGCTGGCAAAAAGATGTGTTTTCAAAGTATTGAAAGTAGATCATGTATATATAAGTTTAACAACGTAGAGCTACCTTGTGGACACAGAGGTGATAGAATTTGTTGTCAGAGATTAGAGAACGTTATTTGTAATGCCATATGTGCTAAACCGCTGCCTTGTAAGCATCTTTGTCAGAACAAGTGCTGTCAACCATGCAATGCTGTACCATGTGAAGAATGTGAAAAGATCAGAAAGATACAAGCAGAATTGGAAAGAAAAAAGCAAGAAGAACTTTTAAAGGTGATGAGGGAGAGTACTTCTCTTCTCATAGAAAAATTAATCAAGGATAAAGAAAATCTGGTTGCAGAAGATGCTTCAAATGCTACTTTAGAAGTATTAAAGCCAACAGGTGATACAGCCTCGGAATACTATAGCGTGGAGGATAAAGTTAATCGCTACATTCAGCCAGATCACAAATGGTTTCCACATATCACTAAAATAGAGAAGGTCACAAATCTTTCCCTAGAGATAAAATTTCAGAAAAGAAAATTGATACTTAACGGAATACAAACTGAAAGTAAATTTCATGGCACTGCCGCTGCAGACATGATCGTAGAAAAGGGTTTCAGACTACCGAAGCCCAATAAACAAATGTATGGTCCAGGTATCTACTTTGCAAGCGATTCATCTAAAAGTGCACAAGAAATGTATACAAAAGGGTCCAATACACTGCTTCTCTGTGATGTCCTTCTGGGTAGAAGCTTAACAGTTACTTCGGCACAGCCAGATATAACCCTTCAGAAGTTGAAAGCAAAGAATTATGACTCTGTTTATGCTAAAAGAGACACTCGTCAAACTGGGGGAGTACTCTATGATGAATATATAGTCTACCATGTGGATCAAGCCCTTCCACGTTTCATAATTCATTATAACAAGACACTAGATTTCATTACAAAGCCCGTTCCCACTGGGCATCTGGCAAAATTTACTATTAAACCTGTAAGAGAATATGATGAAACAGACGAGATGCAGATGCATTTTCGTATTGCCGAGTCTCAGGTACTTCGAATGCTACAAAGAAACACAGGTTCTAGTCTTACTTTAAAAAGTGTTGATTACTATCAAAATCCAACTCTAATTTCACATTTTAAGAAGAAACAAGACGAATTTAAAAAAAAGTATCGTGGCCAGATGGAAGAAAAACCGGTTTTAGCATTTCATGGAACAGATGAGAAAAATATTGACAGTATAGTCAAAGATAATCTCAGTATGACTAAAAAACACCGTGGAGTATACGGTAGTGGGATCTACTTTTCTGAATTCCCAGATGTAAGTCTTGGTTATGGTAAAGGTCTTCTGTTGTGTAGAGTTCTCCCAGGTAAACCTTACGACTGCCCAGGTGCAATGAATGGACAGCCATTGCAAATTGGCTACGACTCTCATCGTGTTCAAAAAGACAAAGATGGCATGGGACAAATGCTCGTAATTTTCAACGAAGATCAAATTTTGCCTTGCTACGTTATACATCTAGAATAGCAAATAATTCAAAGACTTGATTCTTGGAATTTATGATCCTCTGCCAATGAATATTGCGTTTATTGGTATTTAATATGATATTTAATTGTGCTTTCTGTCAATTATTGAAGAAGGTGCTGATAACTACTATCCGTCTTTTTTTTACCTTAACTATAATGTGCAGAAAGGGATTATTTCTTTTGTTGATATTTACAAATAGCCCACAGACCGACTGGTCATTTCATGTATTATTGTTAAGCAAATGTACAAAATAACAACTAACAAGTTGCATTTAGCTAGTATCTTATAATGCATTCGGTCTTGCATGTGTAAGTATTTAAAACTGTGTTAATAAGAAAATAACTATTACGTTGTCCGTGGTTTGTATATAATTGTGCCTTTGGTCAAGTATTAGAAAAAAGAGTGTTGATAACAAATAAATACCAACAACTTCGGTTTAGTTGATATCTAATTATGCCTTCTGCGAAGTATTGAAAAATATAAGAAACTAAGTAGGAATAAGTTGTGTTTAGTTGGTTTATAAATAATATTGTACCTTCTACCAAATATAGAAAAATGCGTTGTTGACAGGATAAGTACAAAAAGTTCTGTTTAGCATGTTTAGTTGGTATCTAATTGTGTCTTCTGTCAAAATTGAAAAATGTGTTGATAACTACTGACCTTGTTTTGTCAAAAACAAATGTGCAGAGAAAGGGATGATAAATGGTGAAAGAGAAAAACGATTTAGCATGATACTTTGTCCATCAACATATTTGTTTTTTACTGTTTTCACTAATTTCTAACACAGATGCAGTGTTTTGGTCACTGCAGTGCAGTGCAGGCTGATGTTTTCTGACAATACAGTGGGATAATTCACATGTGTAGGCCTATGGTATATCTCGATCAGCGAATCAAATCTTAGTACTTTAAACATAGAGACAATAGTCTGTACTGCCCAGTACAACTGTGTCACAAATATGACCCTCTTGTGTGCTTAAGCAGCATGCTTTTACACAGTCACTGATATGATTACATTTAGTATATGTAAGTCCTTCACACTAATTAATTAACCTCGAACCGACCAACTTGATGTTTTAACTTTCTTTCACTCTATTCTCAATCTCTATCTTGAATTCTCAATTGCGATTATCTGAATGGCATGGAAATACATCTCCTGGATATATTTGGCTCAGTATTTTTGCACTATAACAGTGAAAGCAACAGAAGACCTGGGGTCAATTCCTATTTTCCAATTCCGATTGGACTTTTTTTTCACATTTCCAGGTGAATGAAATTTATTTGAAACTATGTGTTATATGCGTGATCATTGTTATTTAGAACTTTTTCTATTGCGGACCCAACTCTGTTGAATAATCCGCCAGTTCCGAAAAGATTTGTGCAAACAATAATAACCCTTGCAGCGCGGGGGTCGACTTTAGTCGTCAGAGTCTGACGTCTTCAGTGAAAATCGTCTGTTTAAGGCATGGCTCTAAAATATTCTTGTTCGTATATAAGTGCATGTACTTATATTCGAGTACTACGTGCATGCACTCATATTCGAAAATTACTATGCGTACCACTGTGTAATTCAAGACAGGTGCAGGTGAGAATAATATCGATATGTATTGAATTATAGAAGCCATTACTAGTATATAATGATATCCATATTAATTTTAATAATAATAAATATTATGTTGATCGTACACACAAGCTGCAATATTATTTTTATTTATCAACGGGTAGATATTAGGGGAGAATAGCTCCATATTACAGATATGAGCCGACAATTCCAGCCGTCAAAGCGTTAGTGTATGGGTGTGATAGCTGAGAAGCGTGGCTAAAGAGGTGTGATATGACAGTTCAGGTGGTGTCATCACCTATTGCCTGCAGTCACTCCCGCAAGGTAATAACTTCAAAGTAACAGTCAGTAATTACTAACGTTAGCTTAATTTACTTTGGATTAGAATAAATAATAATAAACTTTATTTATAGAGGGTAGACCATTTGAATGGCTCAGAGGTAAAGTGATCCAAGTCCAAAATTCGATTTTTTTCTGTTTATGTCATCTGGGCAAAATTAAATATATAGGAAATAATGTACTAAAATATCTAAGCCATTCGTTTAAAATTGCAAGACTTATTAAACAAAATATATTTTTTCACTTTCAAAATTAATACTTATCTTCAATGGTAAAGTGATCCAAGTCCATCAGTTTATATAGGGACATTTTGACTTGGATCAGTTCACCTCTGAGACATACGTAAACTGGCTGCTGAAATATTATAAAACACCCCTTCTATGGATCAGTTTGTGCTTTGCCAATCATTACCATTTTTTTACCGGAGCAAGATTATGAGACACTAGGCAGTTTCTATACTAATTTGTGACTTTTAAAAACAAATTTATGTTTCTAAATCTCAAAAGTTTATTAATAAAATAAAATACAAATTTTACGATATAAGCTTATATAACACAATTTTGAACCTGGGTACGGGCCTTTGATAGTTCAGTTAATAACCATATACATTATGGCTATTATAGGTGAACATACTGATGTGTTCGCGTCTTAAACTACTGACTATCACATCAGGTGTTGTATTATAACCAGTACTATTATTGCTGCGCATAACAGACTAAATAATACTATGAACATGCTGCTGCAGCAATGCTAACAAAAAATATATTCCCATAACTTGAATTTCATTTAAGACATCACAACAAAAAATATGATGCAAAATAATACAATAAGCAATGACCATTATGAAACGATGATGATGATGAGCATCCAGCCCGATCGGGATTCAAACCTGGCACCTCCAAGTTACGAGTACACAGCCAAAGCGAATTTAAGTCATCACTGAGGCTAGGTTCTTATCAGTCAGAATCATCACTTCTGTTCTGAAATCATCCTAGCTTCATAATATCCCCAGCACAATACGTTGATGAACATGCTGAACTGTCTGCAAAGTCTTGTGGGGTGCATGAACAGTTTCCACTACTAGAAAATATAATACCTAAATGGGAGAAAAAATGCCACTATCTCTAAGATCGAGACGCCATAAAACCAAATATCTTCTATGGATAACCTCCTCCCTTCCTAGATAGGCCTACAACCATTTTAGTTTTATATATATTAACATATAATTTCCACGTTTGACAATAATCATGGACAGAATAGAGGCTGTACCCAATGAGAATTTGCTCATATTTCTTGCGCTCGCAAATATACAATACAAAATACAGTTAATGTATATTATAGGCCTACATAGGAATAATGCATGACCCTCCACACGAGAAGAGCAGTGACGTCCAAATTTTCAAGATTTTGTTGATTGATTTGATAGCCTTCTTGTTTTAACTGAAATTTTTTTTGCAATGATTACTTTTTGTCTTGATGAGCTTTTTAATATTTTAAATTTAATTATATTAAATCATTACATTTTAAATGACGTCATAAATAATTCTAACACAGCCGCCAGGATGTACCTTCTCACATGGCGGGTCACATAATTATATTTATCGATAACAGTCTTTTTTTACGCGGGAAAAGGCGACATAGAGTAGATTTTAATCAACTTGAATTTGTTTTAAATATTTTGAAACAGCAAAATAATAAGCAAAACAACTTTCCCAAGCAACATCAGTATCAGGGAATCTATATTTGCTTAACCCTTTAACCACCGGTCCCGATTATATTAGTTTTAGCACATTAAACTCCAGCTTTTTACCATATTAAAGATAAAACGTGATATCAATCTTGAAAAATACGTGACCTGAAAAATAGTTAACCTCCATTTTGTCAAAACTGAATACTTTTCACTCACTAGAAGTTGTGGATCGCGTCAGCGAGACACAAATTCAAGTGGGTGTTCATTTCAATTAAATAAATTGCCGTTTAAAGAGAGTGTAAAAACTCTTTGCCATAACACTCAAAACCGAGAGATGCCAAACAGACAACAAGTACAACATTGCAAGAATAATGAATTTGTCTGAATAAACAGCTATTAGGACACAGGGTGCTAATGTGATTCACTGAATTGAAGTGTTCTTCAAACATGTCATTTTCGAGTGACACACATTTGGACTTAATTTAGGCTCACAAGGGTTTCTTGCTGACTTATCTATGGGTTCTTCTTAAAAAGTATCTTATTTCCCATAAAATGGCGGCCATTGCGGATTTTAGACTTAAGCCATAGTTCTTTAGACGCGGGACACAGTGATCCCAGAATGCAATAGTGCCTCGTGGGAATTTCCAAGAAGATATCTTATCTTAAGCGTTATACAAATTTCCATCCTCTGTTCTCGCCACATTACTGACCAGTGCAACACCGTGGTTGCTGCAACATTAGATGATTATGCACCAATTACAAAAAAGCGCGCTGCCATCAAACCAAACTATCCCTGGCTGAATGTAGATTTTAGATCAGAAGAAAAGAACACGTAGAAAATTTAAACGAAAATGGCGAAAACAGGTTTGATTGTTCACAGAGATTTGTGAAACAAAGACAAATTGTGAGTAATCTTATGAATTTTTTAAAACAAATTACTATGCAGACAAAATTTTAGAATGTGGAACAGATCAAAAGGCTCTGTTTAATGTTAAAAATAGTCTCCAGAACAAGAAATGGCACTACCATCATCCGGTTCAATTAGTGAACTACCTGATATTTTCAACAAGTTTTTTCATCATCAAAATATCCCAAATCAGACAGAACTTGATTCTGATAGCTGCACTGATATAAGTTTCACAGGTATCTCTGACATTAAATCTTCTGACATTTCTTTGGACACTTTTAGACCAGCAACTGAGGAGGAGGTGGTTAAGATTATTAGCAAAAGTCCTAAGAAATCATGTGCTTTAGATCCAATAACAGCTGGATTTTTGATAGATATTTTACCTACACTGCTACCAACCATCACAAAATTATTAATATTTCACTGGAAACAGGAACGGTATCTCGTTCAATGAAAAAAGCAATTGTCAACCCGCTCTTATAAAAAATAACGCTTGACAAGAATGTTTTGAAAAAATATCGTCCTGTGTCTACCCTTTCTTTCGTTTCAAAGATTCTTGAGAAATTGTATCATCTCGCCTGTTAGATCACATAGAATCAAATAATCTTGGAGAGCCACTACAGTCGGCTTACAAACGCCATCACGGCACAGAGACTGCACTTTTGAAAATTCAGAGCGATTTGTTGTTGGCAATGGACGATCACAAAGCATCACTAGTTGTATTTTTGGACTTTTCCGCTGAATTCGACACAATTGATCATACCATTCTTGTTAATCGTTTGCGAAATGACTATGGACTATGTGGAAAAGCACTTGATTGGTTGGAATCTTATCTCACTGATCGATATCAATCTGTACATAATAAAGACATTTTCTCTGTATACACAAAATTGAATTTTGGAGTTCCTCATGGTTCAGTCCTGGGCCCTTTATTTTTCAGTTATTATACAAAACCTATTAGAGCCATAGCAGCAAAACATAATCTAAAAATAGATCTATACGCAGATGACACTCCATTATATGTGTTGTCCTGATTTTCAAGATACACAAAAGCAATCGCTGCACTGTGTCGCGTAGAAGTTTGTATCGATGAGATACAGACATGGATGAAAAACAATAAACTTCAACTGAATGCCGATAAGACTGAGTATCTTATTGTTGCATCTCCAAACGTTTTACCAAAGATAACATTACGCCCTATTAATATTAGTGGAATAGAAATTGAGCCATCGGTGAGTGCAAAGAATTTAGGAGTAATGTTTGACAAGCATCTTAACATGTGTGAGCATGTGAATCAAATTTGCAGAAAATCATAATTTATTTTGAAAAAGATCTGTGACATTAGGAATCGTTTATCAATTGTTACCACTGAGCATCTCATCTACACCTACGTGACATCTCAACTTGACTGTTGCAACTCTCTCTTGTAGGGCTTGCCAAATAGCTGTATTTTAAAACTACAACGAATTCAAAATAGTGCAACAAGGATTATATATCGAAGAAAGAAATTTGATCATGTGACTCCTCTTTTGAACCAGACAAAGAATAGAATATAAACTTTTCCTCCTTTGCTTCAAAGCGCAACATGGCCTAGCACCCAGTTGCCTCCAAGACTGTATCATCCCTTATTCTCCATGTCGCCCACTGCACACCAAACATCTTGTAAAATATTCTGATCCAAAGTGTGTTTATTTTAATAAAATACTTACGTGTGAGCTCTGGAATAAAAGGGGTGCTAAAAATGCTTACAGCCGGTGAATTGCAATAGCCTATTAGTGATCGGATTATGACACGAGTGCGGCAGAGCGCTCAGGGCCGTGATCATGATATTCCGTTAGCTAATGGGATTATGATAACGGAACGATCGCGATATACCACTCCGCAATCAGAGCAGGATCTCGCCAGCTGGGCGGAACAGTGTAACAGAACAAAGTAGCTCAGCGATACTGTTTTGTCATCAAATAATTGTAACAATTCTGTAGAAGGTTCATTTATATATATTTACTCCAAGCTAAACGGGAGTGGAAAAACAAAGACTATCCTGTTATTCATAAATATTATTCTTGTTATTAATAAATATTATTATGTACTAGTAAGTCGTGGCATGTCGGGATATAATTGCATGTTAAAAACATAATGTCGTTAAATGTTAATGCTCAGGTTCCGTAAACATCCTCAGATCAGTCTCTGGCATAACCTGCCACTTTTTACCTCTCTGGCATAACCTGCCACATTTTACTTCACCATTACTGAATATGTTCACCCAGCTGGCCCGATAGGAGATCGCTCGCAAATACTATATTATGTATCTGATAGAACAATAAAGTCAGTTTTGATTTGGATTCTGAGAAGAGTGTGTTGTTATATTTTCTCTCACCGCACGTAGCCTTCCTACGAATTTGGGGAACCTGGACAAGCCCGGACTTAAGTTAAGCAGGCCCACACTTTACCATCTGGGGGCCCAGAACTTTTCAATCTGTTGGTGGTGCCTCCCACAAAGTTGAAAACATATGGTGATAGATCATTTAATAAAGCTGTCCCCTTAGTTTGGAACAAATTATCATATCACACACATATCACACACGAAGCTGTAACAAACTTGATCAATTTAAGCGACACTTAAAAAGTCATTTGTTCAATATCGCATACTTGAAGATATGCTATGATTTTTTCACCTTAATGTAACAAGTTGATCATGTTTATTGACATTTTCGTTTGTAGCGCCTAAGAGCAACTTAAGGTTGAATATGGCGCCAAATAAGTGTATTTTATATTATTTTTTATTATTATGTTTTTCATACCCAAGCAAGTTCCCAAATCATAGCAAGTCAATATACCTGAGCGACATAATTATATTAGAAAATTATAAAACTTTTAGAAAACTGTTAGAAAATTTGAAAATTATATGGGTAAATATTTCACTAAATAATCATTCAAACAATCATGCTAAATCATAGCTCTCAGATGGGCGTTGGTTTGAAACACAAACTGCTGTGTCACCGCGGAGATCTAGACAGTGACCACTCAGATTCAGGCCATTGGTGACATTTTCGTGGCCTGACATCTGCGATTGCAGGTAAATTTGAAGATATTTTTAAACCCGGTGTCAATCAACCTGTACTGTAGGCCTATACATGACTAGATGTTTATTTGTGTCATCCTGGTCTTATTAACCCTTTAACCGCCAAATTATTTAATCTGAATTTTCACCCACTTGAAGTTGTGTCTCGCTTCAAGTGAGTGAAAATTATTCAGATTTGACAAAATCGAGGTCAACTCTTTTCAAATCTTGCTGGTTGATGTCACATTTTATCTTTAACGTTTTTAACGTTTTTAAATGTGGTACTTAATGTGCTTATAAAAAATGAAAACCCGAATATAGGCGGCACCGGCGGTTAACATGTTAAAGATAAAATGTGACATCAGTCAGCAAGATTTGAAAAGAGTTGACCTCAATTTTGTCAAATCTGAATAATTTTCACTCACTTGAAGTTGTGGATCGCGTCAGCGAGACACAACTTCAAGTGGGTGAAAATTCAAATTGAATAATTTGGCGGTAAAAGGGTTAAAATTAATATTACATTAACTTTATCTCATTTCCACTAAAGAAGATACTCTTAACTTTTCTAATGGAAATGAGAAAGAGTTAAGATAACCTTAATTTTAGGATTCTAAGTGGGATATGCCCCTGGAAAATGATGCTCACATTTTACTAAGGGTACCTGCGCTAATGTGGTGTATCGTCTGCTCTCCTGTTTCATTGCTTCTCATTCTGAAGTACACTTGTTTGATGACTATAGTTGATTGCGTGCAGTGATGTGATAAAACTTGTGAAAAACTGAATGAATATCACGACTTCACCATCGAGGCTGCATACCTCTCTTCGAACCGTCCTCATCCAAACTGTATCAGAATATCACGTTTCCAAGGCTGGAAATGAAATGAAATGAATCGGGCTTTAGGCCACCTTTGTGCACATATAGGCTAAACTGGGCCTGGAGAACCTCCTGAGGATGGTGAGATGATTTCCAAGGCTGGAAGTACCCTGCTTAAAACGAAACGTTGACCCAATGTTTCTTTAATATTGGGCCAGCGGGTAGGAATGGGTACGCATAGGTGCATGCATTGCTACAGAAAAATGTACGCTGAGATTTTTTAATAATATTTAACCGACACTTTCGTGACCAAAAAAAATAATCTTCGAAATCCTTGTCCTATTTCAGACATGTGTGGACGCTTACATGGACAACCCCTTGGTGTTGATGCACGGTGACCATCGGCTTCTGTATTCGTCAACTTCTAACGGAACCAATACACCTTGCTTACCCGACAAGGAAGACACGCATAAAACATGCTTGAATGTAAGATCTTTACAGGTTATCTTTAACTATTGTATCGTCTACGGAACGTCACAGCTAGCTTTGAAACTATTTTACATTTAGCAGGAAATATACATCAGCTCTTTACCCGCCGAATTATTTAATTGGAATTTTCACCCACTTGAAGTTGTGTCTCGCTGACGCGATTCACAACTTCAGGTGGGTGGAAATTATTCAGATTTGACAAAATGGTGGTCAAATATTTGCAAATTTCGCTTACTGCATGTGTCACCTTTTATCTTTAACATGTTACTGATTGTTACTGTGGTAAAAATGAAATGAATCGGGCTTTAGGCCACCTTTGTGCACATATAGGCTAAACTGGGCCAGGAGAACCTCCTGAGGATGGTGAGATGATTGAGATGACACTGTCCTCCAGACACAGGATTCGAAATTCGAGCCCTGGCGGTCTGAGGCCGAGCACGCTACCTCTCGGCCACGGAGGCTCCCCACAATACTGACTTTCACACGTGGATGGGGAAGAAACATTTTGGTTTCTTTCAAACCGCCGAGACCGGGAACCGAACCCCGAACTCTGGCGTGAAAGGCAGCGGTGGTTACTGTGGTAATAAAACATGTAAGAAGCTATAATATAATCAGCACCGGCGGCTGAGGGGTTAAAAATAACAGTATTTTATAATATGTTCCAGAGTATATCGGGGCACATCAGCATAAAATATAAGTTATTACACATGTATGTAAAGTCTATCTATTATATCATAATGACATGCTTTATTGTGCTGGTTGAAATTTGATGTCAGAGAACTGGATCCCCTGCCATTTTTTCTGTATGGCACACCAGTTCATGCCATATAATGGTATATATGTGTTACATCACATGGGTTTGGTTCACGGCGACTGAGCATTGGTTAAAAAGATATATCTGGCCTCGGAATACTACAGCATCTATGGAGCGGCCCCTGTACGTATAGCATACGTGACAGTCACTCCATCTCAGAGGGAGTGGGGCCAGGATTCACGTGCGCGTTACATTCTGGTTTGTTACGCGAAAACGAAAAACCTGCTGAGAAATTATCCAATCAGGTTCAAGGTTGATATTGATCAGCATTGCATTCTGAGTTGTAACGCAAAACCTTGTGAGCTTACTAGAAATTATCCAATCAGGATCGAGATTGATATATTGATATGGTTCAGAGCGTCCCTTTTCAGCTCCTCTGAGCACATGCTATGCTTAGTCTTGAGTACTCCCGTTTAGGCCAAAATGTTGTGAGTATAATTACTATGTCAACTTTAATAAAAAATGTTATTGCCATATGTTTCCCCATGTGTTTTTCCTCATGTGTTTAACATAAATCACGTTCCGTAATTTGTTACTCCTTACTCTATGTATAGGCGGGGTCAGCCGTGAATGTATATTATTTACTCTGTTATAGAAAACAGACACGGGCACAGCAGACTACGATGCCTCATACAACCTGTATACGGCCATGTTCACACCTGAAAGACTATTTCAAAGAGTGGCGCATTTTTACAGACAACACTTACAAACGCCAAAACCTGTGGTTTTTCCGAACACACGCAACGGATTTAATGGGAGGCAGCTTATAATTTCCACTAATTTTGTAAGTCTAATAATTGTAATGTGGAAATGCTTAGCAGCTTGAAGCAAAAATATATCCGTGTTTTTTTTGCAAACCATCGTCCACAAACAAACAAACTAATTTTATGCAAGTAACCATGGTAACTATTTTTTTATTATCTAATTTAAAAAATACGGCCATGACATAGGTATTTGAATGAAGCCAAAAGAGCTAACTAAGCTATTTATGATGATTTCAAATTGAAAAAAATCCTTTGGTCTCCATGGTTTATATAAAAATATTTCAGCGTTGTAAGGGTAATAATGGTAATAATATTTAGTCTCCTCTTGGCTCTATGCAATTTAATGATCAGTGCTCATGTTATTCATGTTATCATCCAATTAGTTATTCTACTGCTGAAATTTGTTTATATAAACCAATTAGGGACAAAATGATTTTTTTCAATTTGAAATCACCATAACTGTCTCAGTTAGCTCTTCCGCTTCATTTGAATTATGGGTCTACGGCCATAATAATTTTTTTATTCTTTCCGACGACTTTTGACGTCAGAATCTGACGTCTATGGACGTCAGATTCTGACGTCTAAAGTCGGCCCCGCACGGACTGCATGGGGTAAGACTTCATATCAAGTTTAATGTTGATTTCAACATCATTATTCATATTCATGATGTGAATAATGTCACTATGGCAATTTCTTCTCCAGTGGGGACCTTTTGTGTCAAAGAAAACATATGAGAATGGTAGTGTGGAGTATGTCGGTATGTGTATGGAAATGCTGTCCGCGCTGGCAGAGGCTCTCAACTTCACGTAAGTTTTCCAACCTTATATTACACAATGTGAACATGGTGAAAGTGTTAATATCAGAAACTCTTTAGCCAAGCAGAAGTTTGGTGACTCTATGTCGATCGCTATCCAGTTATTTTCCGCTCGTATTAAACCAACCTAAAATGGCCATGCAAACACATTTTCGCCAGAATTAACCCTTTAACCGTCGGTCCCGAATATATTCGTTTTTTTTTATTTTTTGATCAGCACATTAAATACCAGGTTTTTAACATGGTAAAGATAACACGTGACATCATTCAGCCGGACTTGTAAATCATTGACCTTCATTTTGTCAAATCTGAATAATTTTCACTCACTCAGTGGATGAAAATTTAAATTACATAACTTGGCGGTTAAAGGGTTACGTAAAGCGATATGTATAGGATATATACCCGCCGCCAGATTAGCTTGTATCGCATGTTTTTCGCCGATTTCTCAGTCAATTCTCAATCGATTTTCATGCAATTTTGCAAGGACTACTATTTTCGAGTCAATTTTCATCGGAAAATATTGTATAGCTAAAAAGTTAGACCATCGGGCATGTAAAGCAATTCAGGGCTAAAAACAATTGGTTTAACTTTTTGATGATATATATATAAAACATGCGTTAGGCTATGTGGGCTACCTGATGTGAATAAGAACAATGTTGTTTTAACCCTTAACCCTTTAACCGCCAAATTATTCAATCTGAATTTTCACCCACTTAAAGTTGTGTCTCGCTGACGCGATCCACAACTTCAAGTGAGTGAAAATTATTCAGATTTGACAAAATGGAGGTCAACTGTTTTCAAATATTGCTGATTGATGTCACATTTTATCTTTAACATGTTTAAAAGGTGGTACTTAATGTGCTAATAAAAAATGAGAGCCCGAATATATGCGGCACCGGCGGTTAAAGGTTTAAAGCGCCAAATCAAATAAGTTAAATTTTCACTCACTTGTCGTGTCTCGCTACCGCGACACACAACTTTGTGTAAATTATTCATATATGTTTAAAACATTTGCAAAGCTTGACGTTTAACCCTTTCGAGCCTGAATTTACAATTGTCATCTCATCCACTACAAGCCGCGAATTGCTGCCGCAATTCTCGACTTGTAGTGGATGAAGATGACTTGAAGTGGGTGAAAAATTAAAGAAAATTGCCATGTATTGTGAACCAGTTTTAAATAAATTTTCATAATAAAACCCCTAGTTGTAGGAAAATTAAGTCTGTATACAGTGATGTAAAATGATGCTTTAATGCATCGTGAGGGCTTAAAGGGTTAAACACTCATTTCGTAACTGATGATTTAACCCGCTAAAATAGTCATTTTTAGTTGTTAATTAATCTTGGGCCGGCCCGTTGAAGATATTAGTGAACGAGACATCTCTTGTTTGCTGTTACAACAGGTACGTCATTGTGGTACCAGCCGATGGTCATTGGGGAACCCAGGATGAAAACGGAACATGGACTGGGCTTGTCAGGCAGGCCGAGCTGAAGGTGAGGCTGTGCGTCTATATTCATGACATAAAACTGATAAAAGGAAGGAAATTTCCGACACATTGTAAACATACCAGATAGCAAGTGTTTGATTTTTAGCTCATTGGAATCGCCACACTTTAAAAATATAAACATAAATTGGCCAAAACGTACCTTGTGAAATTATTAATATGACTTGTATGCACAATTTAAATAAGTTGGTCAAAATGTATTTCGGGTATCCTCAAAATTAATATAATTACTAATAGGTATACTTGATTTGCGGTTCATAATAATAATAATTGTATCATCAAACCAATTGGGGTGAAGAATCTTAACCCTTAAAGAGCCGACATATTTTTGTATAAACCATGGAGAACAAAGTTTTTTTCAATTTGAAATCATCATAGATGTCTTAGTTAGCTCTATTCGCTTCATTTAAATACCTATGTTATGAGTTTGTAATGGCCTTTACAAATATTTTTATTCATTCAAAATGTAGATCGACTTTAGACATAATCTGACGTCTAGAGACGTCAGATTCTGACACAGACGTCAGATTCTGACGTTTAAAGTCGATCCCCGCGCTGTAAGGGTCTAACTACTCAATTCCATTATACTACATATATTTGACCGTCAGATTCTGACGTTTAAAGTCGATCCCCGCGCTGTAAGGGTCTGAATACTCAATTCCATTATACTACATATATTTGACCTAGGTTTAGGTCAATACCATGAAATCAAACTGCTTTTATTTTACTTTCATAAACTTGTAAAGGCAACCTTTATGAACACTTTAATGTTTAATGATGATATTAGCATTTTTGCAAGCAAAAACTATGTATAGGTTGACAAAAACTATGTATAGGTTGACATTTTTACTTATATTTTAGCTCCCTGACGTGGTACTCTATCGTCACAATTTATTTTGCAGGAGATCGACTTCATTGTGGCGCCCATTGCCATACAGAGCCATCGTGCCACAGCCATGGACTTCGCCGACGTGCCCATGTACCTGGAGTACACCATTGTGGTTCTGAAGGCGATGAACGATCAAACTGACAGCCTTACACTGTTTTCCAGTCCCTTTCGACCTGATGTAAGTCTGCCATAACGACCCCCCCGCCCCCCCCCCCCCCACACACACACACACGTACACCCCAGAGAAAGACTACACGCGACCTCCAAATGTCAAATTATTGTTGGGCCAGCGTCAATGACGAATAACCCTTTATCCGCCGGTCCCGATTTTATTTGTTTTTTTCACATTTTTTATAAGCACATTATATAATATTATCAGATTTTAAACATGTCAAAGATAAAACGTGACATCAATCAAGCAGATTTGAAAAGAGTTTTTGTCAAATCTGAATAATTTTCACTCGCTGTTTACACCCTGCACACATATACGTCTTGTTTCAGGTGTGGTTATATATCATCGCAGCCATCCCCACCGTGGCCATAGTGTTATGGCTTATGACTTGGTTGACTCCCGTTTGTATGGATCACAATAGACCTCTGTCCGTGTTCACAAACACCATCTGGACTACATACGGTATCATGTTCAACCAAAGTAAGCAGATCATAGTAAACAGAATGTGATGCATCGCAAATACATTTTACTCTGTATCAATATTAACCCTTTCAGTGCGGGGACCGACTTTAGACGTCAGAATCTGACGTCTGTAGACGTCAGATTCTGACGTCTATAGTCGATCCCCGTACTGAAAGAGTAAACTATTTATAATGTCCGTGGACCCATAACATAGGTATTCAAATGAAGCAGAGCAAGATAACTTTAAAGACAATTACGATGATTTCAAATTGAAAACCCTTTTGTCTCCATAGTTTATACTATAATATTGCAACATTGTAAGGGTAATGTGGTTTATTTTCAGGCAGTGTACACCTACCTCAAGCGGGTTCAGGCAGGCTGCTTCTCAGTAGCTGGTGGTTATTCTGTTTGGTGATTCTGGCCACCTACGGAGGCAATCTGATAGCCTTTCTCACAGTCACCAAGTTCAGCCTGCCGTTTAGCACCGTTCAGGAGATGGTGGACCAGAAGGATTACGCGTTTGGTACACTTGCTGGCACCGTGTGGGACATCATGTTTCAGGTGGGATTCGCCAGACCCGTACCCGAGCAAACACGTGACGCTCAACCAATGTTGTTTTATTGTTGGCCCGACGTCGAAACATTGAAACAACAGTGGGTCGATGTCTCATGTTTGCTGGGACTGATAGTGCTCTGCAAAGCAAAAAGGCTGATAATTCAGCAGTACCAGAGTTAACACCCATTAATATATCACCCCTCATTAATTTAGTGTTATAAATTACCGGTGTATTTTTTATAATTTTATAGAGCTCATAAACATGAGATTTTAAAAGTTATTTGGGTTGCACCTAAGTTTCAAATGTTCCGCTGATAAATTCTGAACGAAAAATGATATACCATCACAATGAGTATATACGGTCTCCGCGTTCATTTCAGATATTATACCTGGATATCCAATTCATTTTGAGGTGGGAATATTGCCACTACAAATGAAAGTGAATGAAGAATAGGTGGGTGCCCTGGGTGGGTGCTAGGACGGTATACATGTTCAGATGTTATCATGATGAAAATTTAACGTATTATATACCTATTTTATTGTAGGAAGCCAGCTTTCCACTATATGTAAAAATAAGGGAACGCATGCAGATGTTCATTGACAGCGGTGATGTTGAAGTGCTGGGCGGCAACCACAGTCGCCACTTCGAGAAGGTTTGTAAATCACAACTATGCTGCAGTGCAAAGCCAAAAGGCAGTGTCTGCTTACTTGAAAAGTAAGCAGATACTGCCTTTTGGCTTTGCACGTCAGTATAGTCGTTAATAATTCGTTGCATTAGCAGCTTAAATTGCAGTTATTTTTAAATTGAACAATATGAGTATTTTTCACCCACTGTGGGTCGCGCTAGCGAGTCACATACTAAGTCGGTGAAAATTTAAATTGATTAATTTAGCGCTCTAAGAATTAACATATTTGTTTTGTATGAAATTGTTTCTGTGCTTTTCTCTGACAAAGACACTTGCTGGAATGACAGTCAGATGTCGTTGGAGACACACAAAACAGGGTCACCCGCAAATAACATCACTCTGGACCGACTTGGTTGAACTGAATCCTTTGTTTTCTGCCTATCACTACTTTTCGCTGTCTCAGCACGATTGGTATTATTTCTACAAGAACCCTTTCGTTCTGTGGTGTTTCGTTCGATTCGGTAATTATTTTTTGGTAAAATTGAAAAAACGGGATATTTTTTTCAAAAACTCGTCCACCCCTCCCCCTCCATAGTCTGTTAATTGGAGCTCCCTTAGCACGATTTGTAAGAACACTACCCTCCCGCGGCGGGTTATTCGATTCAGTTTGACCCTCACCCGAAGACAACAGACTTGAATTTTCGACTGAGCCGACTGACTGTTGTTGATCTTAAGATGCACTCACATATGTTCGAATACGAACACGGCAAAATTCGTTTTTCTTATACAAAACTAATTCAAATACATCCATTTTATCAAATTGTTCATTTTACCTTATCCTTTCAATATAAGAGTATAACACATTGCTTGACAGCTTGTTTGTTTAAAAAAAAACATTTCACACATAGACTGCTAAATTCTGCTAGATACATTGAATTATAACAGTAGCAGGGATGCAGCGCTAAAAATAATTATGAAACATATCTGAGCAGAGGCAACAGTATCTAAACAATACAAAATATTAATTTGATTCCACAAGGACTAGTATATGTTCCCAATTTTATACTCTACGTTGTGCATTACTAGCATTGCAACAGCAAGCATGATTTTATTATTTACAACCGCAACTCTCGAAAAATTTTAAGGTTTAAGGAACAATATGCAAGATATATAATTACCCAATGGACAAAATCACTGACAAGCAAGCTCATTTGACGGGGAGTACTAAACTAATCATATCAGTCCAAAATAATAATGTAAGCACCCCACGAAGGTTTTGCAAGTTATTGCGATGGTTATTGAGCAATGGATTCAAGAATTTGAAAACTTAGATACTCTACTAAACAAACATTTTACTATGAACAACCCTGTAAATACATTTTCTTAAACAGTTCCGAGACCAATTCCACAAGAGGCTCTATAACTCATCCACAACTCTCTTGTACTTGGTCCTTGTGGAACCTTTGTCTGAGGTTATCAGTGAGCTATGCAAATGATCCGATCAAGAAATTTGCATTGGATTTATACATCAATTATTTCAGGATGTTTATAAACTCTAGTGCGTTTGGACAGCAGTGGTATTTTTTCCTACAATCATCTGATCATATTTCGATCTCTGTATAGGCTTCAAAAAGTAAATATCCTTTTCTATGCCAGCGTGGCATGCATTATCATGATTTTAATGAGCACGTTAATATTTTCTTGCTATATTGGTAAATAGTGGGCATAAAATGTATAATTATAAAAAACATTTATTATAACACTTAACAATACTAGAGCTCTCTGTTATTTTCATGTCCACAGGTGCGTGAGGAGAGTTATGGCTACATAACGGACCAGACATCTTATGAGCTGGCTATGGCAGAAAACTGTGACTACATTAGGATCAAGGAGAGGTTTGCACCGCTCTCTTATTCCATAGGGATGCAGAAAAACTCAGCTTACAGAGCCATCATCAATCAGTTGTATGTAACAGTATCAGTTTTAACAATAGCAATTTTAACAGTATTTTGAACACATAGATAGAAGTGCTATTTCACAACATAAGCATTATAAGATGTGCTAAAAAGGGATTTAAGGCACATATTTTTGATTACACACGAGTTTGATTACACCTAAAGTTGCATTGATCATTTCTAAAATAAAGATTGTTTAGTTCGAAGATTGCATAGTTCAAAGTTTTCAGGTATTGCGACATCGATTTCTAAGGTATTTTGATGTCAACGGTCAATTGTGTCATTCCTATGTGGAGACTTTGATTGTTTTATCTATGCTTTATATTTTGTTTATATAAAGATATTTCAGCGCTTCGAAAAAAACTTTATTTTGGTTTATATAACTTTATTTTGGTTTATTTAAAAATATTTCAACGCTTTAATTAATCTATTAACCCTTTAACCGCCGGTGCCGCATATATTCGGGTTTTTATTTTTTATTACCACAATAAGTACCACCTTTTAAACATGTTAAAGATAAAATGTGACACCAATCAGCAATATTTGAAAATAGTTGACCTGCATTTTGTCAAATCTGGATAATTTTCACTCACTTGAAGTTGTGGATCGCGTCAGCGAGACACAACTTCAAGTGGGTGAAAATTCAAATTGAATAATTTGGCGGTTAAAGGGTTAATACAAGCTGTAGTAAGTAGCGCTCTGACAAATCGTGCTACAACACCATACACGTTGGCATTTCAGGATGAACAATTTTTGGGACAGCGGCCTTATCCACTACTGGAAGAGGAAATACTGGCCGAACATCAGTCAGTGCACAACGGAGACGAGGGCGGGAAAGCAGCTGCAGCTGTACCAGCTGAGAGCAGTGTTCTTTGTTCTTCTGGCCCTCCTGGCCGTGTCCCTGGCGGTGCTCGCCCTGGAGGTGATGCTGCAGAGATCCAGGAAGCTGCTGGGGTCGCAGGTGACCCTGCTGAAGCCCTGGACATGGGGACAATCCTCGGGGATGTCACAGACTATAGCACCCGTTAACGGCGTGATCCCGGTACCCTGACCCGAGCTGTGGGGATCTGCAAAGCGGAAAGGCTATAACTGCTCACTTGAAATGTAAGCTGCTACTGCCTTTTGGCTTTGAGCGACGGTGTAGTGTTCTGCAAAGCCACAAGGCAGTAGCTGCTTACTTGAAAAATAAACAGTTACTGCCTTTTGGCTCTGCATGGGCCCGTCCAGATAGCATAATCAGGGCTATGTGAACAAAGATGGATGCATCCAGACAGGGTCACATTGTCACCTTGGTATTAAAGGATTAGATCTGTCACTTGTTAAAGTGCCAGAAACTACCCTTTAGTACCAAGGTCACGAGCTGACGTAGTGGTTTGGCGTAGCGTCGTGGTGCTCAATCCAATATATTTATTGCTGGACATTTCACTTGAAAGTCAATTCGTGTTTGTCTCAAGTTGACACAAACGCGAATGTAGAGAGTTCAGTGAGCGAAGACAGATATTTCACCAGAACCTCATCGGAACCATTCTGGGCGCAAATTCAAACGACAGTGTCAGTCAATTGTTTTTTTTTAATTAAAAACTGCTTGCATATTTGCACGTGATTGTTAAAGCGTATTAGTGGGCCCCTATCGGTAACCGGATCTCAAGCGGATACATCAATGTACAATGTAATGTGCCGGTAACTCTGCATTAGATAATTAGACTTTTTAACTATTTGAAAAAGTACACACAACCAGCCTTGATGATCCGCTGTATGAAATGTCGACGAACCTGCTCAAAATTGGTTAGTGACCAGTCAAACACGAGACGTTGGCCCAATGTCGGTTAAAATGTTAAAAACGGCATTGGGTCAACTTTGGGTCAACGTTTCGTAGGCAGGCTATTGTATCTTTGGATGCTTGTATTTGGGTCAGTTCAGGCCAGGCTAACCGATAATGATGTCGCACAAAGCAATCCACAGCTTACTTAGTCCAAGTATGGTATTCTACCTCCGACCAATGACCAATGAGTGGCTCAGCCTGTCACATGACGAGATCAGACGATCACCGCCGTCATTTACTTGTTATTTTAATTATATAGGCGAGAGCTGGAATACCATACTCGGGCCGATTACTTTTACTGCCGTACATTGTTTTTGAAGGCTTGTATGTTCGTGTGTATGTTGTATGTTATATATTGAACATATCGCGACAATGAAACAACGAATTCCCTCCAGAGCACACCGCATGTCAAATAATAAACACTAAGATATATAACCTGTGTATGATATGTGTTAAAAAGTAGATAATAAGCGTGAATTTAATGCCGTTTTAATATCCGTATCACATTTATAATATCACCATAACAGTAAATAGTAGCAGTGCGAGGTGTTTCTAGTCTTAACCCTTTCAAGCCTGCATTTACAATTGTAATTTTCATCCACTACAAGCAGTGAATTGCTGTCGCGATTCTCGACTTGTAGTGGATGTGGATGATTTGAAGTGGGTGGCGAAAAAATATATATATATATTGTTATTATTAGAACAGTTCCATTAAAATTTTCGTTCTAAACCCATATGCTTTGATGAATCGTGAAGGCTTAAATGGCTAAATGAACTTTACAACGAATATTTGACCTGGTATTATAATTGTTTCCCTGGAAGAGCATAGAAACCTAGCAAATATTTGAAAATTGATAGGTTTCTAGACCTATATAAACTGAATCTAAAACATTTTGTATTACGTTAGTCCCTCATTAGCGTGGACCTTTATGTTGTACAACCGCTAATTACCATATCAGTGGCACATAATTATGAAACATTAGTTCCTAGGGAGCGATATACACAACACCAGAAATTAACTATGGGTATCGCATCATATTGTATAGCCAAAAGGCAGTATCTCCTCACTTTACAAGTAAGTAGATACTTTTTTGCTTTGCAGAGCAGCACAGTGGACTACGGGTTTTATATCATCATGATCATAGAGATATAATTATTCCCCATCCTAATATTATAGAAATATTATTGCACTACTCCAGTGACTGTTCTGGAAGCATTATTTGACCCTTTGAGCCCTCACTATGCATTAAAGCATCATTTCACATCCCTGAAAATACACTTAATTTTCCTACAGCAAAATGTTTTAGAACAAAAATTCCCTTGAAACTACTTTACCAATACATGGAAATTTTCTTAAATTTTTAAACCACATCAAATCATCTTCATCCACTACAAGTCGAGAATTGCGACAGCAATTCGCGGCTTGTAGTGGATGAAGATGACAATGATAAATTCAGGCCTGAAAGGGTTAAAACACCACAATCATCGTCTGTGTTTGATATCATACCTTGCAAACACAAACCCAGTGTTGCTTTAATGCTTCTTCACTGTCTGTATTAAGCAATAGTTCAACAGCGAACGTTTATTACTGGGTAATAATGGTAATGCACCAGACCTAACAGTTAATTATAACCTTTAAACCGCTAAATTAAATAATTGAAATCTTTACCCTCCTCAATAGTCGAGTTATCGATCATAAAAGTGGAGGAAGTTATCGATCATTAGAGTGGAGAATGAGCCAGGCGCATATGAATATTGTTGCCTTCGAATTACTACACATAACATGCGATACAAAATAAAACAGCAACGTTACCGGTTGGCCTACATTTGTGGTTTAACCAGAGATATTATATTAAAGCATCATGATACATCCCTAAAAACAGATTTAATTTTCCTGCAACTAAGGAGTTTTAAAATAATCTCTGGTTTAACCATGTGCGCGTGTGCTGCATACATAATATATCATTAACATATTCACCCATAAATCGATAAATTAAATTATTAAAATTTAACCCCACTTGAAAGTGTGTCTCGCTACCGCGACCCACAACTTCAAGTGGGCAACAATTACTCATATTTGTTTAATTTAGGACCAAACATTTTTAAATTTTGATGTTTAAACAATCATTTCATACCCAATGTTTTTGAATAACAGTGATTTGATCAGCTAAAAAAAACAAATTAACATGTTTTTTTTAAATGACAATATACCTGACTGCATTTATGATTTACTAGTTCCTGGCCTGATTAAATTAACAATACATTTGCAATGAAAATAAATTATCGCTTACTGTTTGCATGATTTCATTCTCCAACCAAGAACATCTTCAGCGATATATTTCTAGATCTAATACTCTTAGCACGTCACTAGCACGTATTCCAGAACTGCATTTATTATATTTATGTGAACTTGTTATAATATACATGTTATTATTGGAAATAAATCGAACTGTATATATTTTAGATTTTTGTTTTCATTATCTTTTATGATCACGATGTTGTTAATAAAACTGTATCTGCAAATAAACAAAACAACCCGATCATCTAATGCCAATAAATTTGCAGAAATTTAAATTGAATTTCGCTTTTGAGTTCGCAATGGTTATGTATTATTTCTCACCTATCACAAAAGATAACATTGTTAACACACAATGGTAAGATTGAACTGGAGGGCAACCATCTTGAACCGCCGGTCACTATTATAATTAAAGCGACACAATCAGGCTAAAATCATAAAAAAATCAATATTTTTATTTTGGCTTCTTAATATGACCATATGATATAAACATGTCCATAGACTAGACTTGCGTATTTTTTATTTATTTTTTGTGTTGCGCATTTAGTCTACCTGTTAAACGAGATAATATAAAGACGAAATTCTCGTATTTATTATTCTGGACATGACAATAAGTAGCCTAGGCCTAAACGCCATTATCAGACTATTCCCGCCAGTAGAGTGCCGTCCTATATGGTGCTAACTGATACTCATAAAAGTAGCGAATGATCCATATACCATGTATACCAGAACCATACAAATGTAGACAGTATATTGTATATAACGTCACTGCGTGAACGTGGGCATATACACCAGTTGTATACATAGTGACAGGTAAGACTGAGTAAAACTATAATGTACACTCAAAGACTAAGGATATGCCTAATCTATTTGGTGGTATCATTGTTATTGGCGAGCTAGCTGGCGAATTAATTTGCAAGATTAGTCAACCAACCGAAACAAATTGATCCACGCTAAAGATTGGATAGACGTATATCCATTAACACTGGACCAGGCGATTCGCCCCGCTCACCCAAGTGCAGATATAATACTTGGAATGTTTAGCAATAAATTAATTTCAATTTCAAATCCGATATTCATTGATTGTATCACAATGATTGTTGAGTAAATTATTATTTATCTTACATCCATCATCGCCTTGCTGAAATTAAGGTAAAGTTACGTGTATTATATATAGGAGGCGTGACGGTGCCGGGGATCTCTTAATCCTGATCTCTTGACCTTAACAACAATCCAATAATCTCCTCATAAACAGGACCGAGACATGTAGTGGAGCATACAATTATATGCACAGTGTCTGGATTAATTTGTATTAGCCCAAAAAGGCTTTATAGTAGGCCTATCTTATTATCTTGATACGGCTATTATATTTTTTTAATTAGCAATCACTTAAATTTACATTTTAAAAAATAATTTGACCTAAGCACTTGACGTTTGTCCTACTATTGGTATTAAATGATCATACTTACAATTATATCACTTTACAAACAGCTAGATTTAAAAAAAACTATCTCGAATAATTATTATTGAGCATACAACTCAGTTTCGTGTAGAACAAACTTTCTTTAGTCTGGATTGACTGAGTGTACAAGTGGCATGCTGTTGTGAGTAAGGGTGTGCACACAAAGCGGAAAAGGGAAATTAAACCGATCAAGCAAAAATATGTTATCGATCTGGGGTTTTTTCAGATTGATCACATACACTGAGGCCAGCTAGACTCGTTGTGTTATTACGAATGGTCTGACATAAAAGACTGTTTGAAATAGTTAAAGATAAGAAGTTTTATATCGGGAGCAACTTAAACACGTTCAACTGTTCTTACGTTCATCTTTAAACAGATGAATTGACTATAATACAGGGTAATGTTATCCCACTTGTTTGTCGATGTGCGACAAAATAAATATTTGTGGAAGCGATGGTGTATTCAAAACTGAATCTTAGTTATGAACACACATGGAATGTAAAGATAATTTAATTATTTCAATACAACGCTGACTATATCAAAGCTCAGATCGCACAGTAAACACAAAACATTTGTATAACATTTATACAACGTCGGCCCAACGTCTTCGACGTTGGTCCAACATTGTATAAATGTTATAAAATGTTTTGTGGTTGCTGTGAATATTATCCATTGATCGTATTGTATAACTGCCGTATACATGGATCAATGTCATTGTCATTGGTGCCAAGGTAACACTAGCCGCTGATCCAATGCTGGTTTATTACTGGCCCACTGTCTGTGATGTCTGCCCAATGTTAATCCTACACCGAGTAAACGTCTCGTGTTTGCCGGGTGTTCACTAGTGCGCGACGTATACAGGATAGTAATCCCAACAAGCACGAGGCATTCACCCATTGCTGGATCAATGCTGGGCCAGCGTCGTAGGCGGTGGATCAACATTGATACAGCACTGGGTGAGTGACTCGTGTCTACTGGGAATATTACTTACATTGCATACAGATTAACATAAATATAAACGAGCACGCCATATGATACATGTAGCTGTCTATACGTTCTGGATCCATACTTTGTAAAATTCACAATGAATTGGACAACGAAGTTATATTTAATTTGTCAGCGACAAAACACAACCCCCTCTTCGACCGCGAAGGCGTAGTACATAGAAGGATTAGTGATTTATCTCCAAGAACAGAATAAATCATAACATGGTATAACGGTGCGTACACATACTGAGTTCAGAATTATTATTTCACATAGAACTGGGCAAGAGCGAGGTAAGCTTTCAAATTCTCAAATAGTGTATAATAGTTTGAAATGGTAATACGTATTCAAAATATACTAAAAAGCTATAATCATTGTATTGGTGAAAGTACAAAATTCCATATTCACCGTCTATAGCAACCTCCAAACATTAATATAAATCACATTTAAACAGCCGCAACAATAACTTTCAAGTACGTGGTTAGGTACTGCTGCTTGCATTTGCAGGGCAATAAAAATATATGATTTGCGTGTGTCATTAAAGGCCCAGTCACACAAATCATCACGCACGTCTAGCGCACAAAAAATGAAGAATTTTGGTCAGTGCGTTGTGAATTGCTGGGCGTGCGCTAGAATTCGTTGATGATTTGACAAGAACGCCTGATGAACATCATTCATTTTTTGTGTACGACAACCTCGGCGCACATTTTCTGCATGCTCAAAAATGTGAGCGTTTTTCCACGTGTGAATATAGACGCCAGAAGAACGTCAGACCAGCGCCAGTCTAACGTTAGGCACAAGTAGAGCACACGCTCTAAATTAGTTGTGTTTTCGTTGACCGAGGTTTGTCCCAGTCACACAGGAACGACGCACAGTCCACCCATGAAAATTTAAAAAAAAAAAATTGGTTCCGGATTGTGAAAAACGTCGCAAGCTGGTAGCGAATGCACAGCGTGTTTCCAACGTAAAGTGCGAATGAACAGCGTTTTGCTGACGCGTTGGACGCATACTGTGCGCATTAAACCCTATAATGCTAATGTCGACGATAATAGTAACTTTTATCAGTTTGTTTTGTACATATGTAACCATTTTTTCAAGAAAAAATGTGTCCTAAATTTATGATAACATTTATATATGTTTGGACCTAATTTCAACAAATTAAAAACAATTTTTGCACTTAAAGCCGTGTATCTTGTGAAAAACCACCTCAAATGATTAAAAATAAAATGTCGTTCTTCAGAGCTCTAAGGGTTAAGCTGCAGAAAAACATAGTCACAGCCTGTTGCTCGAGCGCTGCTGGGCGAATTGGCGGCGTGTTCCCAGCGCCTGCTTCGAGCGCTCATGCAGCGCAGGGCAGGCGCGTTGCCCGCGACTGCCCGGCGCCCTCAACGGGCAGCCATGTGATACAAAGCAAACGTATTTGGCGTTCATATGACGTTGTTCTAGCGCGCCCTACGTGTGTCTGGCGGTCTTCTGGCGTGTACATTTATGTGCTCATATGCGTTCAATATTTTAAACATACCCAACTTCCTTTGACGTTCAGAAGGCGCACAAAAATATGCGTGGCGCTAGTGCAGCGCGCTCCACGAACCAGTAACAAGTGTTGACGCACGACCGACGCACGACAGACGCTATAGCAAAAAATAATCAATTTTCAGTGCGTGGGTCGTGCGTCGGCTATGTGTGACTGAGCCTTGGGGCTAGAAAACAACTTAAAAATGCCGGCACTGAGCGCCTATATAGCGCTCAACTAACGTGTTCCCAACGCATGTCCAGCGAACATATAACGTATATTATATGGGGCGTTCTAAATGCTTTCAAACCTATTCGTGCCTCGCGCTAGCGATGCGCGATGTACTCGCCAGCTTTGTCGCCCTGCTAAAGCGCAACGCGGTGGCGAAACGCTGAGTATTCGCTGATTTATACACCTGATTTATTTATAACACGCTGTGTAATCGTCTTAAACTCGCTGGCTCTTCTCATATCCTGACAAAATTCATGGACGCACAACGACGCACTGCACTAATTTTTGCCACTCAAGCCGTGGGCTGTGCGTCGTGTATGTGTGACTGAAGTATTACGTGCATGTCAAGATATGCAATTTAAATAGAACTACTAAATGACACGTGAAGCAAATGCAAAATGATTTTAGAAAACATGACGGTAGCAAAACAATACATCTTGTGAAGGTCAATGCAGCAATGTAACATTATATTTTAACACATTAAAATAATTCAGAGCGGTTTTTTTCAGACACCCTATCACTTTGTAGCTGATACTAATTAGCAGTTTTGTTTGTTCGCAATCAATACATGTATATACATCAAAAGATAATTATATGATCGAATAACTGAGATGACAAATATTGTATTTAATAAACAAAATAGTTTTTCACCAAGTTTTAACTTGAACCCCCCAAAAATGGACGAATCAAGAAAATCATAGCATTTTTCGAAATTCACTTTATATTCAATGATCATTCACCTTGGTGTTGTATCTATTGAATAATTGTGTACAGCACTGAATGTGGCAATGATAAATTTAGTAGTTGTTTCTATATGTTATATCATAGCCCCCAAAGATGATGCCCAATCGCTCCAGCACGCCTCACGCAGCAGAGTCTAGCTGTAGTCCCCTGAACATGACGAGTGAGTCACTAGGTAAGACCAGCAGGTCATCCTCTGAGAAGACCACAACCCGCACCGTGGTCTGCCCTCCAGAAACAGAAGACAAACATGAAGACCTCACGAAATTTATGCACGTCGATTCGCCACATTCTAATTCACATAATGAGGCGAGAAAACGGAAACTGGTGTCTTCTGAAAAACACAACAACAAGGTAATATCATTGTTACTATAAATTTTTGGAGTAAAAAAATAATGGTAAAGTCCACGTATTATCGCCAGTGAAAATATACACTGTCGTGTGTTTAAAATGATTATTTTGACATGAAATTATCAAATGAAAACCACGTGATGGCTTTTGAGATTCAAAACATAATCTCCACCACGTGATAGTATCTCAAATTATGAACAATGTCAATTTGTGCTATGCCGTAAATGTTTGACATTATAAAATACAAAATGACTACGATTGACAACAGTAATCAACTGGAAAGACTGGCTACCTTACGTTATTAAATAGGTCACCTATTTCCAGCGAATATTGGCTAGGCATATTCAACATGTAGGACTATTCGTGAGTCAGTCGTGCAATTTAGAAAAATAAAGATGATACATAGATATATTTATTATATTCTATTAATTATTATCTTCTACAAGCTCGCGATTAACTTTTTCAAACCTGAATTTACCATTGTCATCTGCATCCACTACAAGTGGGTGATATATAATAAAATATTTTGTTATTATTATAGCAGTCCCCCGGATTAATGGAGTACCATCATGTACAGATTCAATATTTTATTTTACAGGTGACTGTGTACGTCAGAGTAGTGTTCTTAAAACTTGGAGCAATAGACACAATGGCGGAGACGTTCACAGCCGACATATTCATGCAGGCACGATGGCGCGAGCCCACACTGGACGGCCAATACCTGGTGAGATTATAGGCTTATATGGTTGTATGTTTTCTGATTTCTAATATATCTTTATCATGCTTGTGAGTCTAGCGTTTGGGGTGGGGGTGGGGGTAGTTGTTGTCATTCCGTTACACATAGCCGGACATCTTCATGCAGGCACGATGGCGTTAGCCCACACTGTACGACCAATACCTGGTTAGATTATATATATTATGGTTGTACGGTTTCTGATTTCTTTTATTTCTTCATCATGTTTATGAGTCTAGCGTTTGGGGTGGGGTGAGGTGGTTGGTGTCATTCCGTTCCACATAACCACATGCAGGCAATATGGAGGGAGCCCACACTGGATGGCCAATACCTGGTGAGATTATATATATGGTTGTATGTTTTTTTATTTCTACTATTTCTTTATCATGTTTATGAGTCTAGCATTTGGGATGAGGGTAGTTGTAGTTGGTATCATTCCGCTACACTCAACCGAACATCTTCATGCAGGCAAGAATTGACGTGAGCCCACACTGGACGGCCAATACCTGGTGAATTCATCAGATTATACCGTTGTATGGTTTGCGATTTCTACTATATCTTTGTCAGTGTTGATAATATTTATGAGTCTAGCGTTTGTGATGGGTGTGAGGGTGATTGGTGTCATTCCGTTACACATTACCCACTGGGCACACGACGTTGTTTCGTGGGCACAGTGGGAAAATGCAAACTGTTCAAAGTCTTATAATCCCCGGCTGTGGTCCGGTATATATTCTCAAAGCCAACGATACAGATCTCAGTCATACGATTGGTCGAGGGGGCCATCTCCACCAATCACATGCTTGAAGTGCGCCACCCCCTGGTTCAGAGTCACCCATGATACTCACTGAGGTATAGGTCACCAAGAAAAGATGAAGATTAGATGTCACTGTATGTTCCATGATTTGGTTCGAGAGTAGTGGAGAGCAGAGCCAATATCTTAGGCATGTGATTGGTCGAGGTGGTCGAGATGGTCGAGATGCAAACGCGACGTTTGCCTGGCAAGCCCGGCCAATTTCATTTATGGCCGGGTAGAGGCCAAGGTCTTTAGTCACGTGACTTTCATGCCTGTGTTAATAAGGCCGGCGAACAATTTTGGCTGTAATAATTTGGTTCACAGATTTGTAGAAGTATTGGTCCATGTATTTTTGCCATGTCTGTATTCTGTGCATACTGACAATTTGTAGTCATTTCACCACGCATGCCCGCAAAAGCGTACATACATCCTCTACAAATAGTTAACACGAATGCCATGATGTTGGAAATCAGGACAATTATTATCGGTACATGTAGCTGGTCTAATGTGTTTGAATATTTGATTTTTGGCGCTGAAATCGGTAAACTAATATATCCGACAATTAGCTGACATACAGAGAATACTCAAGGTATGTTTTATTTTGCCATTATATTTTTCTTTGTATGATTTTTATAGCATCAAAATCCAGCCACGAGTGTTTTCACTTGCAGTTTCCTGGACTGAGATGGTACACCACACTCAGTCCTGCTGGGCTAGAAATACAGTACTGTAAACAATACTAAATCCGGGAAAGTGACCTTTCAAAAATGTCTGAATTCGGGGACTACCCTATTTTCATCTAAAAATATTAACTAGTCACAAACATTCGCCACTGGGGCCTACCAGAGCCTACATGCATGAAGCTCGGCCGCGCTGCGTAGTGTGGCGCAGGGGGGTCCGGGTCGTTATTCCGACAGGTCGTTATTCCGACAGCTCGATATTCCGACAGGTCGTTGTTCCGACAGGTCGATATTCCGACAAACAGGTCGTTATTCCGACAGGTCGTTATTCCGACAGGTCGATATTCCGACAGGTCGTTATTCCGACAGGTCGATATTCCGACAAACAGGTCGTTTTTCCGACAGGTCGATAGTCCGACAAACAGGTCGCTATTCCGACAGGTCGATAGTCCGACAAACAGGGTCGATATTCCGAAAGGTCTATATTCCGACGGGTCGTTATTCCGACATAAAAATAATAGTAATGAGAGGATTAACCACTATTAACAGCTACTGTGGTGATGAATAGCGATGAAGACTTACATCTAAAATACTAAGGTTGTTACTTGTTAACTCTTTTCGTGCTGCATCATTCTTTGACATGTATTATTCATTTGAAGCTTGCATTTGTGATGCAAATGTTACCTTCAAATAGGCGTTTAAAAGTGAACCAGTTAGAACTAATAATTTACAGTCGGTGCTTTATTTGAGATCTGAACGCATTTGCCCACACTGAAAGGGTTAACCTTCTCTACCCTGAGTTTCTGGGAGCTATTTGGGGGGTGTTTTTGAGCGTAGTGTATATTATAGGCCCACACTTCTTTGTACAGCTGTGATATATAGATGCGTTCAGATCCATTGTTAAGCTTAATATGCCAACCAATGGCATAACTAAATTTATGTCAACGTATTTGATATCAAAAATGTTTTTTTACAATTGCAGATGTATACAATTATTGTATATATTTATGTATATTCCAGCCTAACAAATGAATACATTTAATTATTGTTCCCACACACTCCCCTGATTTTTCCCTGACTGCTCATAAAATACATCACCAACTATTAAATTGAGCAAAATATTATTGAGCGACATCCATAGTGCTCTAACGCCATCCAAAATGCTGGTACAAATTAGCTCATCAACATCAGTACTGAAACTAATAATACTTATAATAATTAATACTTATTATTACTTATAATAATAATCGAGGTGGAAGTATACAGTCAGAATGAATATCCTTCAGAACTAATATTGATCATCTTAAAATTTCCTAACTTTGCCCTCCCCATGAGGATGGATGTATTAGCAGTGATGGAACAATTGAAGTTTTATAGCTGTGTTGCGTAAAATCTAAGACAGTAATATGAAAATCTAATCATGTTGTTGTGCCTTGAGTCACAATTATATTATTATATATATAAAAAAAACACATCTCTAGGTCCAATATACACTCAACCAACTTCAACATATTTGATAAAACATGATATCGAACAACAGATACTACAATATTCTTATTATAAATACTATTACTTATTATCTTGTTCATGTTCGTGGCGCCAGGATAGCTCATTGGTCGCGTGGTGGACTCGAGAGTCCGGGGGTACCTGGTTCGAGTCCCGATGCGGCCGAAATCTTTCCTTGGTGTACACATATGCAGTGACCCAAACTGTTCAAATTTGTGGTATAATAATAGCAACCGAACATATAACCGATTCGCGCTGCCTGAAAAACGTACACAAGAAAAAGAAATAAAAATGTGAACGGTCGATAAAACCTTTCAAAAAAAACTTTCGTCCTGGCTGGAAACAAGCTCTTACAAACAAATGAAATTATAAGCTCTTAATTTCGACGTCTGACTCAACTCTTTTGCTTAGATAGTACGATTTTTAGAATATTCACTGTCCTTAAGCAACTAATTTATATTTTAAAAATCGTTTATGAAAACCGTAGAAAAATGCTATTAGGCCTAAGTGTTATTAATTGGCAAGTTATGACGTGGGCTTGTTATGAACAGCGGCCATTTTGAATTTTTCTAATATGGCTGATACACAGGAATTCCAAAGACTGGCTCTGGTAGCAAATCTTATAGATAGGTCGTTATCAATGCCTGATACAGACGATTGTTTTGCTGATCTGCGTCGTTTAAACCGGTATCATGTCGTATATTTATAGACGAAATAACTTTTAGATATATTTTTATGTTATAAATAATTTCCAAATCAATTTCAAAACATCATAAATCAATTCTAAATATTCGAAAACCATAGAAAAGTGGTATCACATGCGTCTCTACGTCTATTAGTTTACAAGTTATGAAATGACCCTAATTTGAATGGCGGCCATCTTGGATTTGTCAAATAAAGCGCCCACGGCGAGAGTTCAGCTTCACTCCCGCGATAAATCAAAAGTATTATGCCCTTGGCCATACGTGGTCAAAATGTGGTGCTTTTGGGACGAGTTTAACAATTCGGGGGTAAATATGAGTTAAGCCTCCTGACTAATTTGAATACTTATGCTATGGGTCTAACGCCATTATAAATATTTTATATTTTATAATATTTTAAATCTCTCAGTGCTGAGACTGACTTTAGACGTCAAATTCTGACGTATAAAGTATTTGTTGTCTTATTATTGGATGACATGTATCAAACAGTTTAATTTGGCATCACATGTTCTTATGCAGATACATTTAAACAGTGTCACTGGTTAAAATGGTGATTTTACCATGTTTGTATGAAAAACACGCAAAATGCTATATTCTGAGAAAATGCAGCGTCTGAGGCATTTAAGAAATAGAATTTCAGAATCAACATGAATTCTGAGTTAGAAACACACTTTAAACCTTTTGGGTCAAGACAAGCATCTCACAGACTAATTCCAATTATAATTTACATCAAGGAACTGTCGGAATGACGACCTGCTGGAATATCGACATGTCGGAATATAGACCTGTCGGAATATAGACCTGTCGGAATATAGACCTGTCGGAATATCGACCTGTCGGAATATAGACCTGTCGGAATATAGACCTGTCGGAATATTGACCTGTCGGAAGATAGACCTGTCGGAATATAGACCTGTCGGAATATCGACCTGTCGGAATATAGACCTGTCGGAATATAGACCTGTCGGAATATCGACCTGTCGGAATAACGAACTGACCCCGCGCAGGGAACCAGAGTAACGCGACGTACACTGTACACGTTGAAACAAGTGTTAATCCCGAGAATAACCGTTTTTAATTCTGTTGGTCCTTCAAAAACGGAAAATGTTTAAGAGAAATGCAATAATATTGCAAAATTGGCATATAATTATTTCCATTCAAATTGTACAAATAGATAAATTTTTACCCACTTGAAGTTGTGGGTCACGGTAGCGAGACACAACTTCAAGTGGATACAAATTTAAATTCTTAATGTAGTGCTTTAGGGTTAATATTGGGCCGGTGTCCCAGACAGTGGACTAACGTTAGAATAACATTGGGTCAATTGAGCGCATCAGCTCCTCAATTGCACAAGTGGTTACATTTCCTTTTAAAGCTGCATAACTGTTTTGTTTATTTTATTCAGACGATTAATCCATGGAGAATGGTGTTTTATTTTTTATTTTACTGCTCCGGTTACTGAGTTATTAAGGATTTAATTTTTTTTTTTTTTTAATTGTTGCCCCACCAAAACAAGCCTGATCACAGTGAGTAAGACATACTGTCTATATAATCAGGACATTAAAAGTACCAAGTGGCAGATAGCAGTCATCATAGAAAAAAGAGAGGAAGACTTTTAAAATTATTGTTATTTTTGAAGTGATCATAGATACATTTCACAATACAACGTGTATTGTCTCATATCAGTTAGACTTATCTAGAAGTTATTACTTTGTGTGATATGGAGGATATCTGCATGTAATGTTATGTTTAATATCGGTACCGGTATGGATAATGTCGCTCACTTGAAAAATAGAACTATATTTCGGTAAGGTGCTTTTAAGTGTGGGCCAGCATCAGAGCCTTTGGCCCGCCATTAAGACGCTCTCCCCAGACCGTGAGAAATTGTACTCGGAATTGACATCAAATTCAGTGATGTAAATCATTGTTTTCGCTCTTTGGATTTTCGTGATTTTCTTGAAAAACATTTGCATTTTTTTTATTAGGTATATCATGGACATTTCAAAATATAGTCAAAATGCTACTAGACAATATCAGACTTTATTTTATTTTATCGTAAATCATCACATACAGTGATATACATCGCGCTATGCGGTAAAATAAAATAATATTTAAAAACATCAGACTTTACTGTAACCGATTTGACCCAGTATCCACCATCTAGATCTGCGGCTGGTTATGAGGGCTTTGTATCTCAGCTAACACGAGGCATTGATCCAATGGCAGAATAATGTCGGCCCATCGTCTGCGGTACTGGACCAACATTATGCCGGTTCAATTCAACGTATGTGTTTGCTATTGGTTTCGTGGTTTCGTGCTGGCCAATGTAACATTATATTGGCCCATAACCTCACCGTTATTACATGAATATTGTACACACACCGAATCACTACTTAATAATACTTGATGGTGTACCGCATGGTAAGCTAATTCCGCTACATTTACCCAGTTTTAGTGCATTTATAAGGCCTTTAAAACAATAGCAATGATTGTTTTGGACGTTTTAGGTTATTTTAATCGAAATAAACAAAACAGTTATGTAGCTTTAAGTAGAGGTAAAATAGTTGTCCTTCAAAAACAGGAAATGTGTAAGAGAAATGCATTAAAATGGCAAAATTGGCATAATATATTTCGATTCAAATTGTACAAATATATGACTAATTTTTACCCACTTGATGTTGTGGCATTGTCTTCAGCAAACCTCTCACTAATCACCAAACTTCCGCGTAGTTTAAACTCTTTATGTAGGAATATAATAATGATTAACTTGTGTTTTATTATGCTATTACAGAACACAGAGAATGAATTGACCAACGAGTTTAAGCCCTGGGATCCGCTGCTCTTTATAGACAACAACATCACGGAGGGCAACGAGAGTGTTTGGTTGTCAGTGAGCTACGATGCACTGGGCCAGGCTACGGTGTACCAGAGGAGGCGAGTCAAGAGAACCTTCTTTGAGAGGATGGAACTCATGGACTACCCATTTGACACGCAAGTACGTCTACGATGCTGATACATGTACTAACAAAAATGACCATTGGCATATGCGGACCTGTTCCCTTTTTGTACTAAAGCAGTTTTTTACTAAATTATATCTAGACTACCACCATACTTAAATTAAAAGAAAACATGACAGTCACGTCATTTTAAACCTTTTCCTTTTTCAGAACAGAATAAATTAAAATACATATCGCCTTAAATTTTCAACGACTCATTCGACATCAGTGCGTTCCGACTGTAATTCAAAGTAAGATTTTTTCTTACATATTGAAAAGAAAGACTGCATTACTCAGAATAATATCGGCCAGTGAAACGTATCCTTGTCAATACCGGTACGGTATATGTTTGTATACATAAAATAATGTGTATTCATCCCATTCTCATTCTACAGAACCTCACTCTGACTATAAGCACTGAGCGTGGAGAGCATGAACTTGTACTGGAAGCTGATCCAAGTGATATATCCACCGTCAATGTGCAGTCGTTTGTAGAGGAACAGGTATTGTGATCACGTCTATTTCCTAACATTTGCTATCATATGTGTCATTAGAGTGGCAGCCCATTAGCCATTTAACTTCCGGTCCCGATTATTATTCGTTTTTTCATTTCATCTAATTTCATTAGGACATTAAGCACAACATTTTGAACATTTTAAATTTAAAACGTGACATTAATCAGCAAGAATTGCAATTAGTTAACCTCCACTTTGTCAAATCTGAATAATTTTCACTCACTTGAAGTTGTGGATCGCGTCAGCGGGACACAACTTCAAGTGGGTGAAAATTTCAGTTGAATAATACATCCACCTATAATGATATACATGTATAGATCCCAAACCTTTAAACAGCAGATTTCAAAGACAATAAATTATCATCACTGCTCTTTGCATATGGGTACAGGAAAATATTCTGATATTCTATTTCAGGAATGGTTTCTGCACAAGCATGTGAACTGCTGGAAAAACGTAACCACAAACGCGTACGAAAATCTGAAATACAAACACCCAACCCTGTGCGTGTCGTGCGTGGCGTCACGCAGGGCCTGGTTTTTCGTCTGGAATGTCATTACTGTCATGGTGAGTTTTAGAAAAAGCAAACTGGCGATGGTGCGATAACAAACAGCATAGGCTACATATTATGCTCTCATTAAGGTGGTTAATATATGTATGGCTGGCTTCAAGTTAGATATCACACAAGAAACCACACCAAAAGTGAGCATAAATATGAGATTAGGTTGAGCCTTCTCTTCTTGCTATTATCCGCTCGGTTTTTCGTGTTTTATTATTGTGATCATATTATTTATTTTTGCTCACATAGATTTAAAGTTATGTAGCTGATGTATGCCTACTTTTCTCGTCGATTTATCTTACCACGCGGTTTCTGTATTCTGATTTTAAATGTTGCATATTTTTACTTCTTTAATTTGTATCATCACATCATTGGGAATTTGTATTCAAATGGATCATTTTCACAATAGTACAAAAATAATACTTACTTTTTCAATAGCTGATTCATAAACGACCTCCCATTATTGATGGAGTGTTATTATTCGCTAGCAACCTAGCCGATAATTTTCGATGCGTTTTTCTTACAGTTCTTCCTCTGCAGCCTCATATTCTCCACATTTTCCGTTGATCGAGATAAAATACAGAACCGGCTACAGCTTTCCTTTATCCTTCTGTTGGCCACTATCACATTCAGACACGCCGTACAGCAAACGTTACCAAAGGTGTCATATCTCACATTTCTGGTAAGTACATTGATAAAGTGAAATGTGCAAACGTTTTAGCTTAAAGCAGCTCCTGGGGATGACATCGGTTTTCGTTTTTAGTTTTGTAATGAAGTAGTGCATCCCCCAGATCATGATTTTATTTTTTCAGAGTTTTTAGACTTTTTAAAATATTTTATATCAACAATTCTATGAAACCGCTTAAAACCCAAACAAACTTTTTGTATACCTGAACACTTGCTAAAGGACGGCTGAATGTTCCTACAGCATTGGGCCACATGTTGATGTCGTCGGCCCAGCGCTGGGCAGACAATCAGTGTTGCAGGTGTATCACCCCATGTCCTGACTACACGACACCAATTAGCGGCGATTGGTCTGATCTCGCCGTCCATGGCGTGGGAAAATGTGGTGTAAAGTACTGTATATTGCTGACTTGTTTTGTTTACATGGCAATATACGACCTGGAAATATAACTATTTCACTATTTTTCGGTGCTTTCAAATTTTTTTTTGACTTTTTTTTGTATTTTTAGTTAAGATCAGTAGGCTAGATAGCTTCATATAAATTAAATTTTCAAAATTGACAAAATTGAAAATGTCTCATCCCAAGGAGCAGCTTTAATATACACGCTAACTTGATTATTTCCTCGTGTACATTGGGAATCAATGATGGGTATCATGGTGGATCAAATATAACGGCCATGATAAAAATAAATCGCGCAGAAAAAATACTTTATTATTTAAGTCAAATAAATAAATAAATGGTGCACAAACATCGTCACCAAAATTAAATGGGTGAAATAAAATAATTCAACAGTCAAACTGTTACGATCGGCTTGCATAATTTAAAACTTTGTGGTAATACATAATGTAATTATCCACGTTTATATACAACTATAAATTTGACCATTGATATTCTATGTCTATCAACTATATATCAACTATGTATCCGGCAACACTGTTTAGCCTGCGAGTCAAGTTGTGAAATTGTGTTTTGCTTGACCCAAAAAGTGACAATTATCTGATTTTTTATGTGCTGGGAAAGAATATATATAATATTATCAGGGTGTGTGGAAATGTCGTGTGGCAGCAATGTACTTGAAATGAGGGGTGTCCCAAGGTATCTTTGAGCCCATTTACCTTTCTTCCACCCCTTGTAAATGAAATGGAATGAAATGAATCGGGCTTTAGGCCACCTTTGTGCACATAAAGGCTAAACTGGGCTAGGAGAACCTCCTGAGGATGGTGAGATGATTGAGATGACACTGTCCTCCAGACACAGGATTCAAAATTCGAGCCCTGGCGGTCTGAGGTCGAGCACGTTACCTCTCGGTCACGGAGGCTCCCCACAATACTGACTTTCACACGTGGATGGGGAAGAAACATTTTTGTTTCTTTCAAACCGCCGAGACCGGGAACCGAGCCCCGAACTCTGGCGTGAAAGGCAGCGGTGCTAACCACTACCCACGGGCCCCCGCCCTCCACCCCTAGCTTGTAATTCAAAATTCTCACTCGCTAGATGTGAATCATTGAACTTATTTTGATTTGCTATAATTGGGGGAGAGGCGAAGACGGTGATCCAAACTCTAAACAAAATAGACACACAGTCTATTGCTGTCTTGAAATAAAGTGTGTTTTAATTACTATTTTGACAGGATAAGTACATGCTATCCTGCCAGCTGATGATGTGTGTGGTTTGTGTATGGCACGCCATTATATCTCAGATAGACCCTAACGCCCCAGACGGCAAGAGTGACAGAGCCACATTGGCTGACAAGGTGGCTCTGGGGGTTCTGGGTGGTATTTATATCATCTCTAACATAGTCTTCTTCTTCAGTGGCTTCAGAATGGTAAGTCAATTTATGTCTGTAATAAAGTTTTACGTCTGTCCAGATCTAAATCGATTAGCCAATCACAACAGACAGCTTTCTTTACCTGACCCCTCCCCTGTTTAAAATGCTTAACCCCTACAACGCTGGAATATTTTTGCATAAACAATGGAGACTAAAGCGTCGCCACGGAGCTAAAGGATCCTATCTGACACTCGTTAGAGTGGCAGATAGGATCCTTTAGCTCCGAGGCGACGAAAGGTTTTTTTCATGTGCTTCATTTGAATACCTATGTTATGGATCTACGGCCAGTATATATATTTTAATTCTTTCAGTGCGGGGATCTTCTTTATACGTCACAATCTAACGTATACATACGTGAGATTCTGACGTCTAAAGACGGCCCTGGGCAGATAGGGTTAAAGGGCGTCACAGCAAGGATGTAGTCAATTTAGCAGGGTCAGTATTACATGTAGCGAAACGATTGACCCGGATCTTTAGGCATGTGATTGCTCGCTGTGGTAGTCTTGACCAATCACGTGCCAAAAAAATCTGGGTCAGAATATTTTGAGCATATCAATCCTGCAGTATATAGTAATGTGAACTCTAATGACTTTATAATACAATATAATGCTGTGTGTAAAATGGTTAATGTGTGCGGAAGTGAGGTTGAATAGTTATTTTTTTTGTTGACAGTTTTACATTAATCAAATTATCTTGGGTCAGACAATAATTTGTATTTTTGGGGAGGATACGCGCCTGTATGTTTCTCATACAATATAATTATTTGGAATAAAGTAAGTGGAATGGACCTAAAAGTGTCGCTTGCAGTGATATTATTTTCTGAGATCTTCATTTCGATATTCATGTTTCATTAAGTAGGCCATATTATCATGATTATACAATGATTATTAGAAATACACATGGGTTAAGTGACTTCATGATTTTGATAAAAACAAAAATGTGATTTTTTTGGAATAATGGCCTTTCGGGTCATTCATATGAACATATCACTGAAAATTACCATACTTTTAATTGTTCACAGCTACGGCGTCAAGCACATCTGCATCAAATAAAGGACAGTGAACATCAGGTAGGCAATCATCTATTTTCGGTGAACATTTCAGAGTGGCACTCAGCGTTTTCAAAAGCTCGGTCGGTTGTTGAGCGATTAAAAATCTCCAGCCAGCCAACGTTGTCAAAACGTAGCCTCTTCGCTGGGAGATAAAATTGGCATCTGGTGTGAGATTTAAAAGTGTGCCACGAAGTTAGACTTAAAGCTTGTGCCGTATAGCCTGAATCTATTTTCAAGCAACTTTCAGACTAAATAAAATACCATTAAAATTTGTAACATATTTTTTGGTAGATGCTCAGTTAATCAAATAATTCAATTTTGGAGATGTCTTTTTTTTAAAAATAATATTATTTTTTATTTATTAGAAGCTGGAAATTGTGTTAGCAATTCCAGCTTCCAGCTCACAAACAACCAACCAGTACAGGGCAATGTGAACATAACTGTAAAATAATAATTATACCCTGCATTTCAGCATGTTCTGTTTTAAATAATGAAGTAAAGTTGATGCGGTAATAATTTAGATATTATAATAATAATTCCTACACTAATGTTTTCTAATGTTTTCATATCTTTAAAACAGGACAGGATGAACAACATGGAGGGGAGAGGACTACGACCATTGTCATTGTTGAACAGTATCGTCCCATTATCATGATTGATAATACCTGTCATTCTTTAGTAGGCCTATTTGCCGAACAAAATATAGTGAATAGACATGATACTTGGCCAAAGAAAACAAGATGGATACCAATGACAACACTATTGTTAACCACAAAAAAGCAAAATAAGAAAAATTCCCAAAGGAGGGAAAATCGGACAAAAAACTCACAGCAAGAAAATGGGAAATGAATTCTATGAAACGCAGTGACGTCACCGGAAACCGTTTTGAGTGGAACTTGGTGAAAACAACGTTATATAATTACCCCCCATACTTCCTTGTATTAGCTAGCTCGGCGAAAACAAAGGAGGTCAAAGCTATAGTGGAGATCACAAGACGATAGTATCGCGTAGATCTTAACAGCCACAAGGGATATCGAGATATCAGTAATGGTGTTACGTTGTACGTTAACCCTAACAACGTTGAACTGTGTGTGTGCAAACCATGGAGACCAAAGAATTTTTTAATTCAAAATCCTCATAAACGTCTCAGCTAGCTCTCTCCGCTTCATTTATGCTGCGGGTTTACGACCAGTATAAATATTTTACTCTTACAGTGCGGGGATCGACTTAAGACGTCAGAATCTGACACCCATCGACGTCAGATTATGACGTCTGAAGTCGGTTCCGCACTGAAAGGGTTAAGCCATACGTGGCCCACACTAAAATCTCAACAATTATTTGTGTATTCTGGCAATCCAGCTTGACTGAATGACTTAAAGGTGTGGTCAACTGTCAAAATTCGCGGGACAAGGCTCCCCCAGAAGGCAATGGTGCCCGTGGATAGGCCAAGGCCCTATTCCATAATAATACTAAATATGCGTTTTATACCCAAAGCCTCATTAAGAGCAAGTTCTCAAATCATAGCAAGTTCATAATATACTTGAGCGACATCTATGAGTTAATAATTCAAAGCACTTTGCCTTCTCCCCTACCTGGTCGCTGGCTTGCAAACAAACTGACTGTATTACTGCCGGGATTTGGAAACTGCTTGCCCCAAAAGCTTGTATTGACACTCGGTAAACAGAAAACATTTGTATGACTTCATGCAATGTTGAACCGACGTCGAAAACGTTGGGCCGACGTTGTATCAATGTTATACAAATGTCTTGTGTTTGCTGGGCTGCAGGAGGACTTTCTCTCAAACATTGTACATTTATTCAATGTTGGATCAATGTTGGGCCAGCGTCGCAGACGTGGGCCTAGCATTAAAACAGCATTGGACCAATGTCTCGTAGTATCTTGTAATCAGTTCAGTGGCTATATTAATGCCGTCAATCTGTACTCAATGGGCAACTGTTCGCCTACACTTGACCGTCCCAGGCATGCGCATTTTGCAGTTGAACACTAGTTTAATTGTCCAGATTCCGATCTTTCAATGAAGGCTGTGGAAAACAAAGGGTATGTGGTATTGTTCATGAGCTTTTGTTATCAACGCCCCAAACATAACTATTCTTATGAATTATATAATGATACCTTGTTAGCTTATCATATCATATCAAATCACTCTGTTATACATGATAGAATTCAACCTGTCTATCTGGTACATATTGCAGAACCTGACGCGAAATCCTAAGCATTATATTAAACAGAAACAATAGGTCAGATGGCGTATTTTATGGTGGGTTGTCTCAACCAGCATGCTATATTTCTGTCTGTATCTTATCTATCATGTCTAAATGCATCTGTGTCAAAAAATGGAATGAATCGGGCTTTATGACACGTTTTTGCACATACAGGCTAAATTGGGTCAGGAGAACCTTCTGAGGATGGTGTGATGAGTGAGATGACACTTCCCTTCAGACACAGGATTCGAAATTCAAACTCTGGATGTCTGAGGTCGAGTACGCTACCTCTCGGTCACGGAGGCTCCCCACAATACTGAGTTACTGAGACCTCTAGGGTTGGAATTTAGAATCCTGTGTCTGGAGGGCAGTGTCATCTAACTCATCTCACCATCATCAGGAGGTTTCCCTGGCCCAATTGAGCCTGTATGATTGTGCACAAAAGTGTCCTGAAGCCCGTTTCATTTCATTATCTTTTGTGTCAAGGAAAGTCTTTCATTTACGTAAAACTAGTGTGTCAATATTTGTAGACGAATTGTTCACACATCAGGCAATATGAACATTTCGTCGTTCAATATAAACGTTGATGGAATGTAAAACCTAATATCTTAACACTCTAATATGGTCACAGTGGTTTGATTCACAGCCAACAACTTACTTAAAACGACATAATCAGGCTAAAATCATCGAAAACTCGGTAATTTCACTTTTGCTTCTTATGACCATATGAAATTTTTTTGTGTTCCTCATTTTTCAGTTAAGCAAGATATAGAGACGAAATTTCCGTATTTCTTATTTGGACATGCATGTCCGATAAAAGAAATCTGGAATTACGTCTCTATATCTCGCTTAACTGGTAAACGGTAAATGCGCTTTAACTCTCTAGTCACCATGCTATCTATATTTGAATCACCACGCTCGCCTGCGATTGAGAATCGAACGGGGACACTTATTGCCGTGTCGCCCTCTCCGAGGCCGTGGATGGCTGTATTTCCTTTACCCGAAAAATCCAACATAGCGGTGACTGAGAGCGACCCCGACCCCAAGGTCCGAATAATGTTCATAACTTTTTAATGACTGTGCGACCTCTGAGCTGAGAATGCGGGCATGGAACTGAAATGTTACTGATTCTAAAAAAACTTTTTTTGACCTGATTACTCCCTGATATTTTGCGATATGACAGTCCAAAGAAATGTCCCACGATTGAATGAACATTATGCAGATTTGACAAAATGGAGGTCAACGATTTTGAAAACTCGTTGATTGATATCACGTTCTATCTTTAACATGTTCAAAAGCTGGTACTTAAAGTGCTAATGGGAAATAAAAACACCCATCATAATCGTGACCTGCGGTTAAAGGGTTAAATCACGCGAATCCAATGATTTGAAGGTGATCATTTGGGAGTGTCCGGATTTAGATTTTATCGCCGTCACGGTATTTGACTTCATACATCAGTATTATCCAGCAAAACCCACAGAGACTTGTTATATTTATATTAATAATATTGACTATATTATACAAATAAATTTTATTATAATATGTAGGCCCACTATTATAGGCGGACAATAAAAGGCCAAAATGTTGATTTAGAAGTCTGTTATCACTGACTATGCTGTTATGTATTACATGTAATGTTCGGGCCTATGCTGCCGTGCAAAAGCAAAATGCAGTATCTGCTTACTTTGCAAGTGAGCAGATACTGCTGTTTGCCATTGCAGAGCAGTATAGTATTTGACTGTGATTATCTGCTAATAAAACAATAGCATGCCTGTTATCTTGTGTTAAGCTTTTACAAAGGCCAAGTTTGAGATTTTGACCGATTAGCTCCATCTAGTGAGCAGTGCTTCACATCACTACGAAACACTCACCAGATGGGAGCATAGGGATCATAGGAGCTCATTTTATTAGATAATCGCTCAGTTAAGTAAATAAATTAAAATGAATCTCCAATCGACGGCCGGCTCCATCAGTGGTTTTTGAAGCGGATTTATATTATATTAAGCTCAATAGCCTTGACCCCCAATAGTTTCACCGAGCTAGCTAATACAATTATTGATGTATGAGGGAAGGGGTCTTATATAACTTGTTTTCACCGAGTTGCCATTCAATACAGTTCCCGGTGACGTCACATATTTTTCTACCTGAGAGCGTTCCAGTCAAGGAACACACATGTTAAAAACTTGACCCCCACCTTTTTATCCAAGTTCCTCAAAAATGCGCCATCTTGGTAAACCTAAAAGTAAACCTAAAATAAATAATTAAATGATTTCTGCAGTGTACTCGACAAAAACCTCGCTAAAGATAGATTTATTACTGATAGAAATGATGACGCTTCACCAAACACATACAATTATAGGCCTATTATGCAGAAAGACGAGCGACCACATTCACTTTGTTTGACCTCTCATACAGCGATCTATATCATGGGGCATATAACCGACTTTTTTATTTTGTACAGCAGGCCTACATTGTTCCTCCCCTCTGTGAAACCATTGCTGAGCACGACCTCTATCCAGCAAACATGTGACATGTCTACAGCAAACCAACGTTGTGCCAACGTCTCATGTTTGCTGGGTATGGCATCCTGACTTTCGAAATGACCCACTGAAGTAAAAGTAAAAATCGTTCTGTAGTAACTATTGCGTAGCCAATGCGAAAAATATTCAGATACTGACTGTCAGCGCATGCCATTTCCACACTGTGGACCACGGGTTAGACATTTTTGTTCAAAACAGTTTGTAACACCGTAACTATAATTATTTTAGAGATCGCGTCCAAGGTGAGTCGATACGCATTACCAACCTCGGGGTACAACAATCAACGGGCTTTTCTGACGTCAGTTTTTTGCCTGCTTGGTTTTAGTAGCCTCCCACAAAAGACCATGTACAATAAGACAGCCAACTCTCCCCAAAATTACTCTCAGTGCTGTCCCCCGGTATTTGGGAGTTGGAACTAATGCTTTTGCCATCTATCAAGTATGATTTTACCATTATTACGACGAGTAATTATGACATTGATCCTATTAAAAACAATACATACTTCACATCAAAAAAGCAGAAAAATAAGTATTGACGGAGGTTTACTTCTATTTTTTATCCAATAATTTGTTGGTTAGCTATGAATACTTTTTAATTGTCTTCTTCCCTTTGGTACTTCAGGGGTTGATGCGCCCGTATAAACAAGTATGAATATTCATTGTTTACAAACAACAGGTGACGCCCTGGTAACACGAGACATCTACTCAATTATAGCGTAATGCTGGTCCAAGTTTTTTAATGCTGGTCCAGCATTACCCCATCATTGGTTCATCTTCTCGTATCTGCTGGCAGGTGACATGGGTGCAAGGGTAGATACGGGCAAAGAAAACCAAATTACGGGCAATAGAAATAATATATATACTATGTAAATACTATTACTATATATTATAGTCTAATGACATGGATCATTTGTCATGTTTATCATTCGGAATATACCTGAACAGAAATATTTTGTTGATATAAAGCATGTTACTTTTACTGCTGATTCTGTCACTGAATTAGCTCATTCAATGCTGACATCATTCACGCCACAAACGGGTATGACCATTGAGGAAGAGAATATTTTTGTATAATATTATATATCAGTGGACATCTTTGTCGCAAAGTTTGGCGATCTGCATGTGATCAATGTAAAGTAATTCTGATGCCACTAATAAATTGCATACATTTCTGTCTAAGAAGCAATATTTGAATATTCAAGGTTTGGGGCTTTTGTTTCACGTCAAAACTTGATACAATTAATTGGTTCAAATGAGCGAATTTTCGGAAATATACCTGAACACATTCTACATAGGAGTCACAACAGAGATCAAATTATTACCATCATCAAAGAAACTAAATGACGTGCAAGCTGTGAATGTTTCACGTTAATATTACATATTTATGTCCCCATTCGGCTACACCATGTACTGCGGGAAAACAATGAACACCTTATTACCAGTAACGGCAGGAGAAATAGAAAATTATTAAAATTCAACTATAAATAAATTGTGTCATAAAAATGAACGTGTCTTGTTTTCAAGATATCAGTGTACGGTACTGCTAACGATCCAGTCCTCAGTGACATTGATGGCAGTGGTCCGAGAGAGAATCCTCACATATTATAATTTTATAATATTGCTTTTGTGTTCGAAATATATTTTTTTTAAATAATACAAGTTTGAATCAAAATACACGTCTGCCAAGTTATGGTTGTTACCAATGTTTTGCCCCGATCTCCTCTGTGGTTGCTATGCTTGACGACATATCGTCACTCCCCTCCCGTTCTGTGCCCACATATTATTTGTGTACTTTCTGTACACAGCTCTTCTGTTATTTAAATGAAGACATTTTAAGTTTTAAAATTGTATGATAATATAACATGACTTTTCTGTTATATTAGCAGTTATTTTCGTTCCAAAAACAAATATTGCAGAGAAAATGTCATAACTGTCAAACCTAGAAAAACATTATTTTTTATTTGGAGGCTAGAGTGGTGAAAGTATCACTTGTTTTATATGATGATACACTTGCTAAAGCGTAGTTCCAACTCCCGTTAAAAGGGGACAGCACTGCACAATGTATTACACGCATTTGTATGGTGAAATCCGTAAGTTGATCATCTTATTGTACATGGTCTTTGCTCCCACTGGGCAGACGATGTTGTTGCGACTTTAAATCAACGTCATTGAAGTTGATTCAACGTCGCAACAACGTCGTGTGCACAGTGGGCACGAAGTTACACTAGTCTGAACAAGGTAATTCTCCATATTCTTAAATGAAGTTTTAATGGCGACACTGCTTCATCAGTATACTACATGCTTTTTGAGGCCACCGGGATCGATTTCCTGGACAGGGTGGATCCTCTTTTTGACGCGAGGTCGGGCTTTTCTGACGCCAGCTTTTTGCCTGCTTGGTTTTAGTAGCATCCCACTGGGCGCACGATGTTGTTGCGACGTTAAATCAACATCATTGACGTTGTTTCAACGTCGCAACAACGTCGTGTGCACAGTGGGTACATATAGGGGCTAATTGTGGAAATCTCTGTGTAGTTATGTAAGCACAAGACGTTGACACGGTACGGCTTGAATGTTGGGCCAGCGCCATTTGAGAGACTTCTGCACGGGAACTTCTACTACATTTGTATAGGAATAACAATGTTAACTAGAAGGGTCTAGTTTTTTGTGAACAAAAAAATGGATATGTCTCCCCTCCAGCAGCATAACCATAAAGGGATGTAGTGTCGATGGCTTTTGTAATTAATGTTATTAAATGGCTCTTGTGGACAGTAGAGGCTCTGTATTAAGCGGAATTTATTATTCCGTTTTGGTGCGAAACACTCCCAGCAAACACGACGTTGACCCAATGCTGGTCCAATGCTGGCCCACAATCCGCAACGCTGGCTCAACATCAAACCAGCACTGGTTCAACGCCTCATGTTTGCTGGGCTGCGTTCAACCCAGTAAACACAAAACATTATTGTTCTGTGTCCTTTGTGGAGTGTTTTGGAATGTTTGAAGATCTAAGAAACTACAAGTGAGAGACTATCTGTTCAAATGAACAGAATTATTCCGCATAAAATATGTTAGATCTTGTATTGTAGGCCTGCCTAATCATCCCCAATTGCGAAACTACATGACTCTCAGCATTAGGATTCTTTTTACACTATTGTGATTTCTGAAAAGTGATTTCTGGACCAACGTCGTCACCAGTGGCCCGGCATGAAGTATTAAACATGTTGCGACATCTCCCTTCATTACTAGACGTTGAAACAATATTGGGCTAATTCTGCGCCAGCGTAGTTGACAATGGACCAACGTTAGTCAGTACTAAAGCTTGTTGGGTACCTGCACTCTAATATGCCAGTATGTCTGGTTGCCGTCTTTTGTTTGTTCTTCAGACTTTTAGGCCTATTCAAATAAAAAACAAAGGACAACTGAACCAAGTGCTGCAAGCTAGTTATTGTCGGCCCTCGTCATTGTACTCCGATAGAACTCCTCCACTCGTTCTATTTCTCGTACAAGGCTCGGGCCTTACAATAACTACTACTTGAAACCAAGGCTGGGTTAATGCTGGCCCGCTGTCTGTGACGCTGGCCCACATTCAGCGTGGCGTCAAACACGACACTGTAACCCAATACTGGGCTAATGTTGGCTCAGCGTCGTAGAGGGTGGGCCAACAATAGCTCGGCAATGGGTCAACATCTCGTGTTTGACCGCCTGCACGATAGACGGGGAAATCTGCACGGACGAACAACTGAGCGGTGAGAGGCAAAGCGATATGTCTCCACCTCTATAGAAGGGAGACATAATAATGAGCGGACTTGAATGTTTTTTGTCATCTAATGAAACCCCACCCAGCACAGAAATAGTGTACATGTAGGGACACATGTGCAGAAGCAAAATCTAAATCATTGGGTATTTTAGTTATTCAAGATGGCGTCCATGATGGCCGCCAGCGTGTGGTCAAACCTAGAATTTGCGTAAACAGATCAATTTTTGATGAATTTTCATTTGTAATACACCATTTCAACTAGTTTGATAGGCAGTGGACCATTCTAGACCACCCCGGAACATGTTACTCAAATATTTAACCCTTTAGGCCCAGGGTGGGGGGGGGTTAGTGGAAATCTCTACAATGTCAATTGGTACAAAAATAATTTGTATAATAAATTATTCATTATTAATGGCAACGGATTTGTATCAATGTAATAACTATGGGAATAGCACACTTATTGGTCAATTAATTTGTGTTTTCAATTATACAAGATGACGTCCAAGATGGCCGCAAGCATTTAGTAAAATTCAGGAAATTGTGTAAACTGGTTAATTCTTAGTCCAATTTTATTCTGTAATACACCCTGTTAATTACTTTGGTGGTACGTGAGTCCACCTACATCATCCAGAGACAATGTTGAACAATATTTAACCCTCTTACCGCGAAGTTATACGGAAAAGTATGAGTTTTTCTATCCCTTGTCAAATCATGGGCCCTCTCCAACAAAATAATCAATTAGAAATGCCGCCTCCCACCTAAATGTACTTGTTGAACCACTTGACCGATAAAGCTTTCCCAGGATTTAGGTGTTATCTTTACATAGGCCTACCCTAGTATTCTTGTAATGAATAATAAAGAATAAAATAACACGATAATATTGATGATATGTGTGGCTCAGTCTATTGGACAACTGGGACCAGTTTCTGTATCGTACTTAAGTAACAAGTGTTAATTTTGTACTTAAGTATGTTACAGAAACTGGCCCCTGCGGCCGATTTCTATAACATACATGTACTTGAGTTAAAAGTTAACTTTTTACTTAAGTATGCTACGTAAACCAGCCCACTTCATTTTTAACTTAAATACGTTACAGAAAACGGCCGCAGGGGCCGATTTCTGGAACGTACGTACGTACAAAGCTGACACTTTTTACTTAAGTACGACACAGAAACCGGTACCTGATCGAGGATAAATATAACATACTCGCCAAACTTTTCCAAACTTTGGTTCATATTGGTGGACTTCAGACATGAGCGTTGGTTTTGAAGACATTGCATGTGAAATGTCATTGCTAGCACACAATCTTCATTTGGGGGGAGACGGGTGTGGGTTTGTTCTAACTAAACCATTTATTTTTATGTGTCTCATCTAGCGATGATGTTTGACACCATATGTGACCTAAAAACCAGTTCTTTAAAAAAAGGAGAAAATCTATAAAAATTAGCATTTTATTCCTTTTTTTTATATTATTAGCACTTAAAATAACGTTCAATACATTCAAATAAACCACTCAAAAGGTTTATTTAAAAATACGTATTTTCCACATATCATAGATTATATTTTATTTAATAATAATTATATTAAAAATCAATTAATTCAATAAAAAATGAAAATGCTTGTTATTATGTATATTTTAGACATTTCTGCAATTTGTAAAAAAATGAGCTATGCGAATTAGATATAAAATGACAGTGTCTATCTCGGCCTGATAGAAAAGGTAATCTAACATGGCACAACCAGTTGTAAAGATATATCTTCAACATTGGCTGTGCAGTTCTACAGTGCTTTGTACGTAGTTCCGAGGGCAGGTCTTGTTACTATCAGTGTGCAATCATTATGTTTTATTATCTATTTCTCACTTAAATTGAACATGACATCGAATAACAATTTGATTGAGAACGAGTTCAAAATAGACTATTTCTATTAATGATATCGATCATCCTTGAAATATTTGTTCATGATACACTGAATCCATAAAGCAGCGTTGGTGATGAGAAAGAGGATATTCCTGTCATCGAATGGGAGGTTGTTTGGTATATTACACTTGGTTTGGCCATTGGAAAGACCTGATGGCATCAAAACAGGTAGGACTAAGGGATGAGCTATGGGAGAATCTGATTACAGAACGCTCCACCATATTGAGAACATCATCAATAAATATTTTACATTTCGTTAAATATTCAAGCCAGTAATCTGAATGTACCGATTACAGAACGCTCCACCATATTGAGAACATCATCAATAAATATTTTACATTTCGTTAAATATTCAAGCCAGTAATCTGAATATACCATTTTATGCACTGACCTTGTGGTGGATGCTCTGGTCTCGTTGTCCTGTTTCAGACTCTTGTGGGTTTTATGTGTCCTTGTTTTTATTATCTATTCTAATGATGTCAATACTATTTTTGGCTTTAGTTATCCAAACTTGTGTCTGCATGTATTTGTATATCAGGACCTTACGTTGAAGGTGAACATAACAAGTAACATGTACAGTATGTTTATGGTGTTTGCTATCCATGGTCTGCTCGAAGAAATTACTCGAAATTATATCTGTCAAGTTTTTTACTGGACCTACTTTTTTTGTTTCAACCTGACATACTTGAGCATTTATAGATTCCATATATTATTGTCCTGGAAATGTATTAATTTTAAACGTTCGAGGAGTACAATACCAAGTGTAAATAGGTATAATAGCAGCTGGTACTGCAAACGACACACCTTTCTCGCTAGTGACCTGGTCCACCTTAATAAACATCACATCTGTATCCTCTTGGTTCTTAGACCTGACTACGTAGCATGACAGTACACTTTTGTTTGAAAATATACTGTACGGGCACGAAAACCTGAATAACCAGGTACATTTTGATTGACAACTAATGACCATTTTTTGCGTGAATGATCGCTTATATCCTTGAGTCACCATACCATTCAAAGAAACATCTTCAGATATACTGACAAAATATGACAGTAATTGAAATGTTTTGACATATGAACGTATTCGCTCTCACTTAGAATCAAACGACTTTCTAAATCGTTATCAATCAGCTTACAGGCCCATGCATTCTACTGAGATTGCGTTGCTGAAGGTGCAGAATGACTTATTGAGGAATTAAGATGATGGAAAAACAACAGTTTTGGTTCTGTTAGACCTCTCGGCGGCTTTTGACACACTGGACCACAGTGGAGTCATCAGCCTGTTGGAGAATTAGTATGGCATCTCTGGAAATGCCCTCCGGTGGTTTGCCTCATATCTGATGGATCGACAGCAAATGGTTAAAGTTAAAGAATGTGTGGGTGAACCTTTCCAAACAAAGTATGGTGTTCACCAGGGATCTGTCCTTGGGCCGCTCCTTTTCACACTCTATACAACACCTCTTAGTAAAATAATCTCTAGACATAATGTGTGTCATCATCTTAATGCTGATGACACGCAGATTGCAGGATTGTCTGTTAGACGTAGGTGACTGGATGAGAAGTAGTAAACTCAAGTTAAACCCAGATAAAACAAAGGTTTTACTGTTTGGAACAAAATTACATCGAAAAGAATTTATGGAATATTTCTCCGCAAAATTATAAGATCAAGAAATAACACCAGCAGACTCCGCTCGAAATCTTGGAGTCGTGTCTGACGGCGGTTTGAATTTCAGAAAACACATATCATTGGTTTGTCGTTCTTGCTACTATCACATTCATGACTTACGTCGCCTGCGTCGGTGTTTGACATCTGAAGTCTCTAAAACCATTGCAACAGCGCTTGTTTCAAGTAAACTGGACTATTGCAATGGTCTCCTCTATAATGTTACAAACCGAAAATTAAACAGGCTTCAGGGAGTTCAAAATTGTGTGGCCCGGGTAGTGACACGTTCTCCCCTTTTTTCCAGAACAACACCCCTTCTATAGTCGTTGCATTGGCGTCCTGTCTTTTTTAGAATAAAATAAAAGATTTGTTTAGTCACCTATAAGGCCTTATGCAACAATCAGCCAATCTATCTTAAGGAGATGCTTGAACCTCCGAAACGTACTCGTGATCTTCGCTCATCTGACCAAAATGTGTTATTTGTTCCTCGGATTAAGACCAAGAAGGGTGAAGGGTCTTTTTCTGTGGCGGCACCAAAATTGTGGAATCATCTCCCCGGTGTAATTAGAACTTTAAAAACAGTTCACTCTTTCAGAAAAAAACTAAAAACTTTTTGTTTTAACCAAGCTTTTCCGACCTAGCTCTTTTGTGTCCTGGCATGCTCAGTTGGTGACCCGGAATGAAATAACGACTACAGTACTGAACACCTCTTCTGATTTTCGCGCCTATGAGCTCGGGACACCGAGGATTTAGGCGCTATAGAAGCTTATATATTCATATTTATTCATATAAATTATGTTAAACTGTTGTAATTAACAGTAAAAATAACGTTATAAACGAGCTTTATATAATTGCATTTAACAAAAGTATAGTGAATGTGATTTAACAAATTCGTTTCAAAGATGTTCAGTCGTGGCTATTTGGAATTTTGCTCAATTAGTCAGCGCACCACTTCGCGAATGAACAGGATATATATGCATGTAATGGTAGTGGCATCAAAATAACAATACAAACTATTATGATTTCAATGGCCACTTCAAGCATGGCACAATTAGGTTCATTGCAGTATGGTAAATGGACATTACAGAGTATATTGCGGCTTTTGCTAATGTAACCTATTGGGCAAAAAGGGTTAAATTTATTTATTTAATTATCTGGGATTGATCCAGATAAATTCAATAAACACCAAAATAGTAGAAATGGTGCATTACAAAAGAAAAGTTATCTAACATTGAGAAGTTTACACAATTGCCATCGCCATACATGTCTGCCTAGTTACTCTAATCAGTAACCCATTAATAATGCATTAATTAATATAGATAGTAATTTTGTCCCAATTGACATAACAAAGGTGTTCAATAAAAACCTGCTAGGGCTATAAGGGTTAAAAAATGATCCGAAATGTCTGGGAGTGGTCTTGGTAGACTCAGAAACTCTAAACTAGTTGAAATGGTATATTACAACAGAAAATTGAGTTTTTAAGCATGACTATATGCTGACCGCCATCTTGGACGCCATCTTGAAAATCAAAAAAATGCACCACTTTCAAACGCTACATCTCCCCTGGTGATGACCCCCAAGCATGTCCCAAACACCTGGTATCATCAGAAATTATCTAGCTTTCAGTGTGTACTTATCACAAACTAATCCCTTCTCGTTAGACTGGCTGATTGACTACTACTAAAAAAATCAACTGTATAAAAGTTGTAAAAAATAAGACAACAATAATACAAAACAATAAATAGGGCTTTATGTTTTCCCCTCAGATATTTATATCTGGCAGGGATCTCAAGGTCTTAAAATCATTCTCAGCGCCTTCGGCGCTGGGGTTCCGTATCTGCCATGTCCCTTAATAAGATAAGGGCACGTATCGCCGTTAATTTCGAGTAGGGCCCGGCGCTGCGCGCTCCTCATATGTCACTTAATGCATCATTTGACTCAGCATTGTCCAGCTAAACGGACCTAAACGGCAATCACAGGTACATAGGGCCAATGAATCAATGTTACCCCACCACCTCTGTTATCGTGCTAGTAACTTGGTTTTTCATGAGAAGAAATTTAACCAATATTCTCTGTGTATATACATGTGTAAGATTTACAGCTCAATTGTGCTTCTTTTATTTTCTTTTTGTATTTATGCATAATATAATATTCGAAGAAAATTATCTGTTCAGATTTTCCTATTTATTTTCGGTATTATGTCAGGGGCGGATCCAGCATTTGAAAAAGGAGGGGCGCAGGAGGTTCGGGGCTCGCCCACAACATTTTTTTGGCCAATTTGTGGGACTTTTTAAAGAATTTGGCGCGAAAATGGGTGGGGGTGCGCCCCCTGCACGCCCCTCTGGATCCGCGCCTGTATGGTTTAGCCCAGGCTACTAATGTGTGGTATTTTATGCAATAGGGATTATTGTAAAAGGGGGCCTCTCTCTCTCAAGTGGGCCCGGGCCTCCCACATGCTTGATCCGGCCCTGGTTAGACTTTACAGGGCTACTACCCCAAGGTCATGTCAAGGTCATGTCGAGGTCATGTCAAGGTCAAACAAGCTAAAATATTGAATATTTCACATCATTTTGTTGCAAATGAGTATTCCACAAGGCTGCAGCTGACATTATTGCGGCTGCGAAGTCTTCCAACACGTATCCTAGGGGGTACAGTTAATATTATGTGGCTTGGAAGGGTAATACCCCACTCTTATATCCCCGTCCCCTCTTATATCACATTTACAACACTTAAATCAATGCAAAAATGGTCAATATGAGTCTAATGGAACATGGGCTTGAAGTCACAAAGCACCTGAGGCACCCACACCTGGGTACTAAAGGTGACATGGGTTTGGGTCGCTCTTTGCTGGGGCTCTACTGCAGGGTTAGGTCAAGGTCATATCAAGGTCATTTCAAGGTAAAACTGGCTATAATATTGAATAAAAACATGTTTTTACAGTTTCCATATGTTTTTTGTAGCAAAGTAGTGTTCCACAAAGCTGCAGTTGACATATTGCAGCTGGAAAGACTGCCAACACGCATCCTAGGGGTACAGTGACTATATGTAGCTTGGAAGGGTTATACCCCACTATTCTATCACCAATCCCTTCTTATATCACCCCCTGTACCACCGCTAACATCAGGGCAAAATTAGGTCAATTGCAGTCTTGTAGAACATGGGCTTCAAGTCACAAAACACCTGAGTCAACCACACCTGGGTAATAAACGTGACATGGTTTGGGGTTGCCCTAATTACTGTGGTTCTACTCCAGGGTCGGGACAAGGTCATAGAAAGGTCATTTCAGGGGCAAAGCAGATAAATTAGTGAATATAAACACTTTTTACAGTTTCTATGTATTTTCTGGTTATTGGTGGCTATATTATTTTGGGCCTTCAGATGACATTGAAACGTAAAATTTAACCATTCCACTGAATTCAGTGTATTCAAATTAGTCGAAAATGTGATAATACACAAGATTCTAGGGCTATTCTGTCAAAGGTTAAACATTCAAGATGGCCGCGATGGCAACCATCTTGTTTTTTTACCTCTGGATGACCTTGAATCGTAAAAATAACCATGCCAATGGAATCAGTGGACTCAAATTAGTCAAAAATGAGGTATTACTCTGGAATATTCTGTCAAAAGTTAAAAATTCAAGATGGCCGACGGAAGCAATCAATTTATGCAAATAAGCATATCAAGGAGGGAAAAAGTGTATCATGTGATCGCTGTATGATCATGTGACCATTGCAATGATCATGTGACGCTTAACACGGAATCCCCGCGAATTCCCCACGCTCTACTCTGAGGCAGACATAAATGAATTAGGGGGCCTAATCGTGCAAGGGGTGCTATCGGTAAATATTTGACAAATGACGACTTAAGTCGTCATTGCGGCACAGGGGAGCGACAACAGCATGACGACTTAAGTCGCTATGGTGGCACTTAAGAAGTTAAAAACGACTAGTCGTGCTTAGCGTATTATCCCTTACAGCGCGGGGATCGATTTTAGTCGTCAGAATCTGACGATTCTGACGTCTAAAGTCAATCCCCGCACTGTAAGAGGAAAACTATTTCCAATGGCCGTACACCCATAACAGAGGTATTCAAATGAAAAATATATCAACTTTGAAGGTTACAATGTCCAACATTCCAGCAATGAGTGCACGTAGCATACATGTATTTACAGAGCAGGTTAAGTGGTGCAGCCGGTGACGTAAATAGGGATCCTAATTACAGGTGTGATCATGTGACATCAGCAGCTGTAGTTTTGTGGATGGATCCTTGAAAACAATGCGGCGCCCGCGGACAAGTAGTTTTCACCTTAATGGTGTTCATCCCCGCAGCTGAGTTGATCCGCACACACGGCAAAAATAGCCGTTGCCGGCGGGACTGGTGCACTAATGTGTGTCCGGGACGGGATGACTAGCCTGGGCTGAAAATCCGATGCTAAAAGGAAGCTGGGACGTCACTCACAAAAGACAAAAAACTGATGGGAAGTTGCATTATAGCCCACAATAATGAGGATATATTTATTTCATTTAATTAGAGGGCGGGGGCCCTAGGGTAGTGGTTAGCACCGCTGCCTTTCACGCCAGAGTTCGGGGTTCGGTTTCCGGTCTCGGCGGTTTGAAAGAAACAAAAAATGTTCCTTCCCCAATCCCATCCACGTGTGAAAGTCAGTATTGTGCGGAGCCTCCGTGACCGAGAGGTAGCGTGCTCGGCCTCAGACCGCCAGGGCTCGAATTTCGAATCCTGTGTCTGGAGGACAGTGTCATCTCAATCATCTCACCATCCTCAGGAGGTTCTCCTGGCCCAGTTTAGCCTATATGTGCACAAAGGTGGCCTAAAGCCCGATTCATTTCATTTTATATAGAAGGTCCCCGCACTGAAATGATAATAACAAAAAGAATGACTGGTAGACACAAAACATAGGTATTCAACTTAAGCAGAAAGAGCTAACTAAAACATGATAATTTCAAATTAAAAAAAACACCTTTAGTCTCCATGTCTTTTGCAAAAATATTTCAGCGTTGTAAGGGTTAAAGCTGAATCAATTATCAGTACCTAAACGGTTAATTATCAGCGCACCGCGCTGCCGTAAGCGCGGAACTCACGCTAATGGCGAGCAAACAAAAGCAAATCAGAAGCATACCTGGATCAATGGGAGAAAACAATGACACGCTGGACGGAACGATCCGCAAACAGAGCAGCTACATCATGTACATTCTGCTCTGCAAAGCCGAAAGGCAGTATCTGCTTACTTGTAATGTAGGCAGATACTGCCTTTTGGCTGTGCACGGCAGTATTGTCGTCAAAGCTGATACATTGTCAAACAGAAAAACTGCGTTATGTGAGCGCCACCACCACCACATCAATGCAATTGTACCATCATACAATCATTGAGATGTTTTTTAAATAGAGTACCATTATATCGATGGCACGGCCATCAAGTAAATAATGTAATGATTTGTTCTTCTCTGTAAAGCTAAAAAGCGGTGACTGCTCACTTTTCAGGGGAGAAGTTACTGCCTCTCGACTTTGCACTGCAGTATTTACTCCCCTTGTATGGTGTGATTTCGCACCGTTCTGACAATATCATGCTGATATTACGTTTTTTGCTTGTCCACGTAACCAACAATTAGGTTTCACCTGTCATCAAACGTATTCAAATAATATACCGGTCGTACATTGTAATAGAGCAAAGGAGTTTTTTTACGAATATTACAACACTTTGCGTTATTTACATTACTTTGCATTATCGAGAAAACATCAACACGGTCCTTCAGTTGAACCTGATGGTTGGCTGTGTGGGTCTCAGCAAGTGGCAGAAATTGTATTCATTTAGGTTATACATTTTTAAAATAAAAGTTGCAAAATATTAGCATGTGTAATCACAGTGATGGATTATGATGTTTTATGGACCAAATAGCATTCATTAATAGGGCCGAGCGTACAACCACAAACGTTTCTACATTTATTGTTTGATCAAATTTCGTTTATTTATACCCTACAGGAACTATATGTGAGAGTTATAGAAATATAGTGTAGCAGTTCCAGCACTGTCAACCTTTAAATTTTGTTTGTAATTACGAAGGTAAAGTGATGTCCAATTGCTCTTTATCTCTAGTATAGGGTCTACATCATCCTTTCATTGAAGTACTTAAGCATGCATTGCAAATATGTTTCATAACTTTGCATTCTCCTCATAGAACGTAGCTTGTTTCCTGTGCTGAGCGTGGAGGGGCCTATAAACTACATGCCCTTATTGATAATGAGGTATTCATATAGTGTATGATTTATCAAGGGGATATATAATTTTATCCGAATGAGATTCGGGGAATAAACATGTGATATGACACACTCCACATTAAGCCAATTTCACGTTAACCTTGGAATAATATTGTAGATGATGCCATATGTGAGAAATGTAAAACAATTTACACGTACAATTAGGTTTTGCAGGTTTTTCCATGGGCATATTGTAAATTGACATAATTCCAGGTATGAAGGTTGCATCTGGCATATTACAAGAACAGAACGATTCATTATCATCGAATGTTTGTGTGTAGCATGAGCTAGGCCTGCATTAATCATTTTCATATTGACGGAAGCTGTTATACCTAGGTCAGACAAAGATACAAAAATAATTCAACATGTAAAAATCTGAATAATATAATCATAATTATAGTAAAATGATAATCATTCTTCCGTGGATGCAATGAGCAATGAAGCATTGCCAGTATTACTAGAAGTTTATACAAGAAGATGTGGAGACTGTGGCGGTTAATTCACATTAGATTCAGTGGACCTCTTTTGCTCTAAACCAGGGCAAACCTACTGATCACTGCCGAATCAAGCCATGTCTTTATTTTTTTAATAATTTTAATTTAATTTGATTAATCATTTAATTAATGCAAATGATATAGCAAGATATTTGGCATGATAATAAATGATAATTTTAAAAAACTTTAATTAATTATTTAAGATAACCTTAAACAAATTTCATTGGATAGAAAAAAAGGTTGTGGACAAAAACAAAACAGATCTCACAGTGATTTTTTTCAAAAGTGTATCATTTTTTAAAGATTTTCCCGCAATAATTATGATAATTTATGCAAATTGGAAGGTTCAGTCATATTTTAACTCAATTTAAGTAAAGTCCATAGCGGGTGAAAAATTGTGAGTGGGATACGAGAGTAGTGTTTTATGTGAATTAGCTTAGAATGTGTAGGTTTGGCTTAGTTTATATACATTTTCTATGTTTATTTATGCATTTATGCGCAATAAAGAAACATTGATGTATTACCATGAAATTTCCAAAAACGTGACGATGGGCAAATGATTTCTTCGAGCCTTTACTGAAATTGAAAATAACAATTATAACTCGTTTTTTTTTTGTTATTCCAAAACTATAGCATATATGAATACATAATTTTCATGCGGTATCTACTATGAATTGGTTAAACATACCGTTCCATTCCACAAACAAAAAAAATCGCTGTAAGCAATAATTTATTCCAAGATAAACCACAATATTTCTTCACTATTTTAGCAATGGCGGCCATCTTGGATTTGATCAAATTCGGGACATTAGTTATGGTCAGATTCTGGTAGAGTCTTGATATTTATAATGCTGAATCCGTTCCGAAACTCTGTGACCCAATTGTTCACATCATATTAACCCTTTCAAGCCTGAATTTACTATTGTCATCTTCACCCACTACAAGCCGCGAATTGCTGTCGCAATTCTCGACTTGTAGTGATTGAAGATGATTTGAAATGGGTGGAAAATTAAAGAAAATTACCATGTAGTGGCAAACCAGTTTAATGGAAATTTTCGATCTAGAACCCCTAGTTGTTGGAAAATTAAGTCTGTTTTCAGGGATGTAAGATGATGCTTTAATGCATCGTCAGGGCTTAAAGGGCTAAGGTGTTTTATGACTGGACTATTAATACCTAGCAAATCCAGCAAACACAGGACGTTGACCCGGTGAAAGCTAGGTCTATTTACAGGCCTCACGTTATTATAAACAATGTAGAGCAAGTTTTGTTCATCAACTGTTTCGTTAGCATTTCGGTTGTTCAACTCCACCACATGCTTGGCTTAATAATAGCGTATCCTTATATTACTTGCGACAAGTGAACCTTGCATGCACTCAGTCTCGTCTAGATCCGTGATGTTAACAGTCGCTTTTCGTTAAGCAGCGATACACTAAAGCTAACACATCTGTCATTTCATGATACAACGGTCGTATCCGGTAGTCCGCACGGAAATAATCGTCATTAGGTGAATTTTTTTTGTAACTAGAAAGAGTTGTTAGAAACGAAAACAAGAGACGCCCTAGCACTCTTACCAAATCAGTTTTTATTGAAGAATAATATTGACAAAATGGTAATTTATCATGTGTATCACTGAGCACTTTTTTAATGTTATTGCACTAGCTATCAGGCAGTTTTAATATATTTGAGTAGAAATTGTTGCCAGTCTGCTATTTCGGATATAATAATCTGAAAACAATTGTCATAAGTTATATTTATGTAACATGATTGTGTAACACCACAACTTTTATTTTGTATTAATACTCCACCTATTATGCAAGGTGTCCAAGGTAACATATAAAATTATGAAAAAACAGCTGCATGTCCGCCATTTATTATTTTATATATCTACAAAAAAATGTTGTGTTTTCACTGTGTATATTGTAACCTTTTTATGCTGTTATTTATTGCCGAGTTTAGCTGGTTTATATTTACACTGGGTTCTAGGTAGAGTGGGTGGAATGTGCCATAAGGCGAACACAAATTATACCACCTTCTCCTATACAGTTTATTCACATAATTCAGAATAGATAAAGGTGGAGAGATATATAGACAGTGTAGAGGTGAACCCAGCAAACACGAGACATTCACCCATTGCTGGTGCAATGTTGGTCCAACGTCTACGACGCTGGCCCAACATTGAACCAGCAATGGGTGAATGTCTCGCGTTTGCTGAGAACATGATGATGATGGCTGCTGATGACGATCACAGCAATAAATAATGCAGTACAGTGCCGTGTGTTGACACTAAACAATGATGATACAATATAAATTACTTAATGCTGATGGCAGACAAGATTTAGCCAATCTTGTCAGTGACGACACACAATCGCGACCACAGATATTATGATAAATGTCGAATTATTTACTAACCCAGACCAGACTAGTCTGGCACATAGGCCTACTTATGAATATAAAATATACAAATAAAACCTTACTCTGCAAACTATACCTTCATAATAAAACTCTTAGACAAGTACATAACTCTAAGCCTTACATACCAAAGTAAATTATGAACAGCTAGACAGAGTAAGCTATTAGTAATAACCACTTATTATTTAAAACCCTTACCGGATTACTGGGGTCCTAATATCGTCAGGGTCCTAATATCGTCACCTAAACACTATAATGCTCCTAGTTTCTACCCACGTCACACTAAAAATAAGCTGAAAGTACCAAAATATACAGGATAGTCTTATCTCGTCAATTAACTTTAACCGCCGGTGCCGCATATATTCGGGGGTTTATTTTTTATTAGAACATTAAGTATCACATTTTAAATATGTTAAAAATAAAATGTGACATCAACCAGAAAGATTTCAAAAGAGTTGACCTCCATTTTGTGAAATCTGAATAATTTTCACTTACTTGAAGTTGTGGATCGCGTCGGCGAGACACAACTTCATGTGGGTGAGAATTCAAATTGAATAATTTGGCGGTTAAAGGGTTAAAGCTAATTTGTAAAACATTCTGTACATATACGTTGATCAAATATGTCCTCAAAGTTGATACCCCTCTAATTGATCACATTTTCCATACTGCATCAGCACACATCAGCATGTACCCACGTCACACTAAAAATAAGCTGAAAGTACCAAAATATACAGAATAGTCTTATCTCGTCAATTAACTTTAACCGCCGGTGCCGCATATATTCGGGGGTTTATTTTTTATTAGAACATTAAGTATCACATTTTAAATATGTTAAAAATAAAATGTGACATCAACCAGAAAGATTTCAAAATAGTTGACCTCCCTTTTGTGAAATCTGAATAATTTTCACTTACTTGAAGTTGTGGATCGCGTCAGCGAGACACAACTTCATGTGGGTGAGAATTCAAATTGAATAATTTGGCGGTTAAAGGGTTAAAGCTAATTTGTAAAACATTCTGTACATATACGTTGATCAAATATGTCCTCAAAGTTGATACCCCTCTAATTGATCACATTTTCCAAACATTCCACAGAGAGTATGGCACGTGCACGTGCCACATTTTGGTTGAAAAAAAAGCAACCACAAAACATTTGTATAACATTCATACAGTGTTAGACCAACGTTGTATCAATGTTATTCAAATGGTTTGTGTTTGCTGGGAAGGGGGAGTTTATTTTTTTCCGAAAATAAATATTTCTACCAAAAAGCAGGGAGAAATAGGCCTAATCACTGTCTGACATATTTTTTAATGTTTATTCAGGGCATTAAAAAATGCATTTGACAGAAAACCATCATGATATAAAAGTACGAAAAGGCTGTAGATAGATGCATGGATGGCATTTTCGTTGAAAACAGCTTTCACGCGATATTTCGAAAACTATACGTCCTTGACTTTTAACTAACTAGGCTATATAATTAACCAGTACGGTCAAACCGTACAACTGCCAACTCAACAAACATCATCCTAAAGCACCGCAGCATGCTTTCTTGTCAGTGTAAATTATCTAC